>JARFXV010002195.1:0-169582 GCA_031761425.1 Cosmopolites sordidus | reverse complement strand
ATGTATACATATATATGTATATGTATATCATATGTATATGCTATATATACTGTATATATACTATATATCATATATATACATATACATATATATACATATACATATATATACATATACATATATATATATACATATATATACATATACTATATATATACATATACATATATACATATATATATCATATACATATATATCATATACATATATATATTATTATTATATTCTGCTCATCCTTACTGTAGAATCTCAGCTCATGCTGGCCGGTATTCCAATGCCAAGATGAAAAAGCAATTCAGCTCCTCTCACCCTAGCATAATATCTTACGAACAATGTGACACGTCTGCAAGAGCACGGCACACTGCCCCACTATGGCAATCGATCTCGAGATCCCGAGGCTCTCGAGGTTCTTTGAAAATCTCTTACTTATCAGGCCTTCGGCGGATATAACGAAGGGCACTACATCTACCTTACTCAGTTTCCACTGGTTCTTCAAGTCGTATGCCAGATTTTCATACTTTGTGGATTTTTCTATCTCAGTTTTTCTAATGTTGTGAGATAGTGGCACTGCGATGTCAATTATAAAAGCGCTCTTGTCCTTTTTGTTGATTAGAACAATATCCGGCCTGTTATAATCAACCGTTCGATCAGTAGTGATTGGTCTGTCCCAGTAAAGAATGGTATCGGATGATTCAAGTACAGGAGAAGGCGAGTACTTATCATATGGAGGAGGTGCATTTTCTAATAGCGGAGTATTTTTTTGCAATTTGTTGATGTATAATTTTTGCCAGCTGATTATGCCGTCCTAAATAAGCATTAGGAGCAAGGGCCGGGCAACCGCCAATAAGGTGCTCAATTGTTTCCCCCAAAGTACCGCATTTCCTGCACTTATCGACTACGTCCAAATGCAGTATGTGCTTTTCATAGTTTTTTGTTCTTGTTACCCTATCTTGAATAGATATCGCGAAACCTTCTGTTTCTGGGTACAAGAGTCCATCGGTCAGCCACTTCAGAGACAATTGTTCGTCAATGGTGTCATCTTCGAGTGACTTAGGAAACCTTCCGTGCAATGTTTGTCCTTTCCATTCTCGAACACAGTCCGTGAGCGTTGTTCTGCTATCAATACGATTCCGTTTATTTAGGTTCAGTGGGGTGAAACCCCGATCCTCATTTGCAACCAATTTCATCAACGTACTGTTTGAATCAAGGAAGTGTTTTCTCATTCTATTTTCTTGATTGAGACAGAGATTTTTTACGTTTACAAGGCCTCTACCCCCCAACTTTCTTGGGATGTATAGTCGTTTCGTAGATGAGTTTGGATGCAGGCATCGGAACTTTGTCAATGTTCGGCGCGTCAACCTATCGAGCTCATCAAGGTCAGTTTCTGACCATTTAACTATGCCAAAAGAATATGTCAGAGTTGGCACCGCCCAACCGTTGATCGCTCTAATGAGGTTTCCTCCGTTCAGTTTGGTGTTTAAAAGTTTTGCAAGTCTCTTTTGGTATAGAGTGGAAAAGTCCTTCTTTAACTGGTTATGATCAAGTTTATGCTTTTGGGGTATTCCTAAATATTTGTAGGACTCTTCTGGTTCTAGTTGTTGTATGTTACAAAGTGTTGAATGTTGACTCTGAACCTTTCCCTTCTGTATACTAATGGTAGAGCATTTGTCCAGTCCGAATGACATTCTGATATCCCTACTGAATGTTTCAACCGTTTTTATCAATGAGTTCAATTTTTCTCTAGTTTCTCCATATAATTTAAGGTCATCCATATATAGTAGATGAGAGAGCTTTCTTGGATTCCTCATGTTAAGTTTATATCCAATATTGCTGTTGTTGAGTAGTGTGGACAAAGGGTTCAATGCTAAACAGAACCAAATTGGAGAAAGGGAATCTCCCTGAAAAATTCCCCTCTCAATATTTGTAGCTGCAATGCATTGTTGGCCGACAAAAAGATTCGTTTTCCACTTCCCCATCAGGCACTTTAAAGAATTAATAATCTGGGGGCTAATTTTATAGAAATTCAGAACCTCAACCAGCCAATCGTGAGGGACACTATCGAATGCTTTCTTGTAGTCTATATAGCAGATATTTAAGTTGCGTTTTCTTTTTCGCGCTTGCTCAAGAACTACAGCATCGATCGTCAATTGTTCCTTGCAGCCCATACTTGCTCTTATACATCCTTTCTGTTCTTCTTCAAAAATGTTGTTTTTATCACAATGTTGGTAGATTTTTTCATTGAGTAGGGCTGTGAACAGTTTATATAACACTGACAGACATGTGATTGGTCTGTAGTTATTGGGTTGCTTAACGTCCCCTTTTTTGAACAGTAGGTATGTATTGCCCTCCATTAGAAAGTCAGGGAAAGTGTCTGGATTTATTAAAACCTCTTTAAATGCATTTGCAAGTACGGGATAGGCGGCTGTAAAGCTTTTAATCCAGAAGTTATGCAATCCATCTGGTCCAGGCGCCTTCCAGTTGTGAGTCTTCCTGACAGCAGTGCAAATGTCAATCTCTGTGAAATCGTTAGACTCCATATCTGGGAGAGCATTTGTCTGTTCTTGAATGGTTTTAACCCAAGGAGCCAATTTTTCGTAGCCGTCTGATTTTTTCCAAGCCGATCTCCAATATTCCGCAAAGGAAGACTACATCGATATTCTTAAGTTCTGACTTGCTGTTACCTTCTGCTTCGAGTTGTCTATAAAATTTCTTTTGGCTGTTTGCAAATACTGAATTTTGATGTTTTCGCTTTTCTAGTTCATTATATCTTGCTAGCCTGGCTCCTTTCGATTTAGCTTTTTGCCTAAACCGATCTTTTAGATCCAACAATTTTTCTGTCAGGTTTGAATCATCGAAGTCAATGCCAGATTTATTGGCAATTATTTTTGCTTTTCTCGCTACTTTATTTGATTGATTACTAGAAAGATACTCTGAGATAATGTCAACTTTCCTCCGGAACTCATTGATATTGTTTTCAAGGCGCGTTTTCCAGACAGGTGTATTTTTCTGGATACTACGACCAGCCGCATTATGGGTGTAAGTCTCTTGACCTGAAATTTCGATGACAGTCACTGCTGCACAATATAATGCAAGATGTATATCGCTTAAATTTGTCATCCCAGATAGATGTGATTCCAAAACTCTATTAATCTGCATTAGAGTAATACGTGATTTTGCAATATTACGCAGTACTGGAATTTTTGGTCTATTCAATGGGTTTGAGCCAGTAAAACTGGCCAAATTGCTGTAAAACTTCTCTCGTATGTTAGAAAAGTTACGTTGCGAGATTGATTCTTCATTTTTAGATGATGATGCTTCTGGTGATACATTTTGAGTTTGTTCTACTTGTTTCTCCTCTGTATTCGAGTTAAGAACGTCTATAGTATCTTCTATATGTTGTTGATATGTAATGTTTTGATGTAGTTCATTACCGATTTCTCTCTTGATGTTCATTAATTCCGATTCGGTTAGATAGTTTTTCCTTAGAATTACATTTTTACGGTCGGCTAAGTTTTGTTCCGACAGCTGAGTTTCAGGGAACCTCTTTTTATATTCTTGGTGGAGTGCATGCCTCCATCCAGGGAGCGGATTATCTCCGCACTGGTTTACGTAGTAATAGGCACGCATTACATCAATATTCATTTCGCGTGTCCATCTGATACGTGGAGTGCGTTCGGTCCTAGTGACAGCCTTCCTTATTAGGGGCGAGCCAGCAAGTACCGGGGTATTTTGATCTTCTACTCCATTATTAATTTCCGCTCTCTGTTGATTTTGTAGTAAAGTCTTTGGTGTTGCTAGACTTAGATGATCTAATTGTTGTTGGAGTGCCTCTTTCATTGCCATTCTTGTGGTGCCATAGAGTTGGGAACCGCCACTCGCTCCAGATTCACCAACCCCGGACAAATCCTCCCGACGGTTCCGAAGGGTTCTTGTCCGCAAAACCCTACCGCCTTGTATAATATTATGTGTTTTATTCTCCATAAATATATTTGGGTTCAAGGGAAAAACGGTCACCCAAGGCAGAGCCCCGATTTACCATGGGAAAGCTATTTACTACCGGAGGGCGCTTGGTATCCGGAGACATCGTTAGAGACACTTTAACCCTGTGCCATTCAGCTCCTCGGCACGATGGATTTCCACCTTAAGCTTGGGGATTTTTTTTCAGAGGTTTACTCCTCTCAGCTCGGGAAGGTGGTGGCGCCACTCACCAAGCGGATTATCTGCCCCCTGCCTATTTATTATTATTATTATTATTATTATTATTATTATTATTATTATTATTATTATTATTATTATTATTATTATTATTATTATTATTATTATTATTATTATTCACGTATGGGCCCTGCTGAACCACGCGAAGTACAATTAGAGGCGTTTGTTGTTAGCCTTCCTTTGCGCCCATACTAATTTCATTTTTTCGCTATGAAACGTTAACCTTGTGTCTGAAACAGCCTCTATCCTGAATTTCACTTTGTGTAATATTTGCTGATCTTAGGTCCTCTTTAATTGCCGCAATCCATTTAATTATTTCTACTTTAGCTCTACTCCTATTTTCATAAAATTCGACTATTTGTCTAGTTAGCCTACTCGGATGCATCCGTTTGATGTGTCCGTAAAACTTAAGTCTTCTTTTTCTCATATCACTATGTATATCTGTGTATTGTTTGATTTCTTAGTTTTCTCGAAGTCGGTATGTTGTGCTATTTATTTGTTTGGGGCCTAGGATTTTTCTTATGATTTTTCTTTCCTTTTCAATGTCCTCGATGTCCGTCTTTCTATTCAAAATGAGCGTTTCTGCAGCATATAGACATTCTGGCTTAATAACCGTGTTGTAATGTCTCAGTTTTGTGTTTTTAGATAGGCATTTTTTGTTGTAAATACTTTGTGTAAGTTTCAATGCCGTTTCCATTTTTTGACATCTACCCTTATTGGCCGCTTTTTCCAACCCATTTTCCATGATTATTTCACCCAAATATTTGAATTGAGAGACTCGTCTGATGTTACCATATTTTGTTTTTAGAAATGGTGTTCTTAGTCTGTTGCAGGTCATGTATTGTGTCTTTTCAAAGGAAATTTGGAGTCCTACCTTTTCTGCTGGTTCTTTTAGGATTTCAATCTGTTTCTGTGCCGTTAATACATCTTGAGCAAAAATTGCTAGATCATCAGCAAATGCCAGACAATCAATTTTGATGTTGGTTCTCCCCAGTTTAATGGGCTGGTCAATATTCAGTGCCGACTTTTTTTCACGCCACTCCTGTATTACTTTTTCTAGAACACAGTTAAATAAGAGTGGCGAGAGTCCATCCCCTTGTCTCACTCCAGTTTTAATTTCGAAGGGCTCTGAGATGTCACCCATGAATTTAACTTTTGACCTTGTGTTAGTTAACTTTGCTTTAATAATTGCCAGCGTTTTCAGATCTAGTCCTTGTTCTCTCAAGATTCGGAATAAAGATTCGCGGTCAATAGAATCATATGCTTTTTTGAAATCCACAAATGTACAGACGAGATTTTTAATGTACAGTTTTTGATGTCTTAGAATCAACTTTAGATTCAGGATCTGTTCAGGGCAGGATCTGCCCGGTCGATAGTTGTTTACATCCGTTCTATCTCCTTATGTAGTGGATGGATTAGAGCATCTTTCCAGTCTTCCGGAATCCGTTCGGTTCGCCAAACTTCTTGTAGAATTTTGGTTATTTCCTTGATGGACCTGGACCAGCGGATTTCAAAAGTTCAGCAGTAATTCTATCTTCACCAGAAGCTTTGTTATTTTTAAGCCTCTTGATTTGCCTAATTATTTCCTTTTCATTCAGTGGTAATGAATCTGGGTTTGTTTGTTTAGGGTTTAGCGTTGCTAATTTGTTTAAGGGCTCATTACAGTTTAGTATTTGTTCAAAATATTTCGCAAGTTCTTTGCAATTGTCTTGGTTATTTAGAGCTAATTGTCCGTTTTCCTTTTGAAAGCATAGGTTCTGCGGTTGATAGCCTGTTAATTTAGTTTTAAATGTTTTGTAAAAGTTTCGGGTGTTATTTTTTTGGAAATCTTTTTCTATTTCATTAAGTTGATTGTTTTCATATTTTCTTTTAGTTTGTCTAATTAGCTTCGATGTTTCTTTTCTTACTTCCAAAAAGATGTTATAGTTTATTGCTGTTTTTTGACTGTTCTAATCTTTGAATGCTTTTCTTCGGCTTAATACTGCTTGCTCGCAAACTTCATCCCACCACGGATGTTTTCTACGTTTTTGTAATGGGACCTACTTTAAGGCTGTTTTAATAATTTTTTGTTTTAACTCTTGACAGTTCTGTGCAGGTTGTTTATCAAGCTCTTCTGTTAGGGCTGGTGTTATTTTCGTTGGGTCAAACTTTGGTATTAGCAGCCTCTTTTGAATAAGTTTTCGAGGTTTTAAGTCAAGTTTGATTCTAGTCAAGTAGTGATCCGTGTCTATATTTGCTCCTTTCCTGACTTGAACATTCAAAATATCTTTATAATTGGGGTACGAAATGGCAACATGGTCAATTTGAAATTCACCCATGTACGTGTTTGGGCACCTCCAGGTCTTTTGTTTTGTTATTTTCTTGTTAAAATGGGTTGACATTATTTTTAGATTAAATTGCGAACATGGTTCAACCAATCTTCTACCATTATGGTTAGTTCATTTATGAGCGGGAAAACTGCCGACTGTTTTCCTGTACTTCTTTTCTTTCCCTAGTTGGGCGTTGAAATCACCCAATAGGATTTTTACATGGTTAGAGGGAATTTTACAGATAGTCTTTTCCAGAATTTCCCAGGACTTATTTACTTTTTCAGGATTAGATTTATTTTCTTCGTTAACTGGGAAGTGTCCATTGATTAATGTATAGTTTTTGTTAGCACACTTGAGGGATAGTGTCATAAGTCGATTATTTACTGGCTGGACATTTGTTATAGAACCAAGAATGTTTCTTGAGACAGAGAAAGCTACACTGAGATGTGGTGTATTTTTGCGTATTCTTTTGTCCGTTTTACTTTTAAAAAGTCTGTAGTTGCCGAATTCCAAGGTGTTATCATCTATCAATCTGGTGTCTTGCAAAGCTAAAATTTGGTTTTTTTGCTGATTTAATGTTCGCCCCAATTCGTGTAGTTTTCCTGGACGCAGGAGAGAATTGATATTTACCGTTCCAAAGAAAGTTTTTATTTTCGGTTTCAGACTCCTTCTGAAAGATTTTGCGTTTAAGCCCGGACGCCCCAGAATCCGAGTCCGGTTGTACCAGCAAAGCTGGCAGAGGATTGTCTACCTCCTGGGGTAATTTTGTAATTACTAGAACGCTTCATCTTGTACTTTGGATTAAAGGTTTGAACCATGACGGTTCAGAGGTTAAGACTGGAGGGGTTAGTTCCAGAATTTAAATATCAGCCGCACCACTGGTGAACAGACACTGACCACTCAGCCGCTTGATACAAGTCAGACGCTAAGTGGATTTATTTATTTATTTATTTTTTTTTTGCCTTGGTTCGGGGCTGCTTATTCTGGGATATTCGCAGCTGTCCATTAATATCTAATGGAACTTTCACTATCCACCACCCGTGACCCGTCCAGTACCTTAGGCGAGGTATACTGGTCAATTTATTATTATTATTATTATTATTATAAATATATATTATATATTATATATATATATATATATATATATATATATATATATATATATATATATATATATATATATATATATATATTATATATATATATATATATATATATATATATATATATATATATATATATATATATATATATATATATATATATATATATATATATATATATATATATATATATATATATATATATATATATATATATATATATATATATATATATATATATATATATATATATATATATATATATATATATATATATATATATATATATATATATATATATATATATATATATATATATATATATATATATATATATATATATATATATATATATATATATATATATATATATATATATATATATATATATATATATATATATAATCTTTCTCTTTGTATAAATGATGGGTTTCTGTTGTCTTTAATTGCAAATAATTGTTCTTTTATTCTTGATTGTTCAATTAGTTATTTGTTTGTCCATTAGTTTTTTCTTATATTTTAGTTCTTCATTTCACCATGGACTGTGCAGATTTTTTGTTCGGTTTATTTTTGCCTTCTAGAATTTACCATAGTATTCTTGAACCATATACATGCAACATTCCAATTCATCGATTACATCTTATATTTCAGAAGTATTTATTATATATTATTTGTATAGGTACAGTATGTTGGGTATTTGCTTGCAATTCTTTTATCATTTAGTCTAATGTAGACTCTCCTTTTGCTAGTTGAGTATTCATTATTTACTATTTGTTTTATTCTGGCTATTTAACAGCAAAAGTTATAGACCTGTCCCCTAGTGATTTTGATGAAACTTTGCATACAAGCAAAGAATAAAAACTTTTTCGATACAGTTTTTTATGTCCCCTAATTCTGTACATGTTATCTGAAAGTAACCTTCAATACCATATTTTGATCTGTATCCATATTTACAAATTGCCTTAGATGTCAACATGGCACAAAAACCATCATGTACCACTTCGAAAGGGCTTTTGCAAGTTTATCATCCCCGTTTTTGCCAGGCCTTTGTTTAGGTTAACAATTTTCTTTGTACATAAACTTTTATCTTTTTGGTTATTCTTGTTAATATAAGTATTAGATAGAAATGTCAAGAAAAGAAAATAGATACATTTTTATAACAAAATAGGACATGGAGATGTCTTAGATGAGTTAAGCCCTCTACCTCAAGAACTGTTGAACACTCTTCTTAAGCCAGTTGGACAACTAGTGTTCTCTGGTGGTCTAAACTGGGATCAAGCAGGAAAAAAAGAATTTAAAGGTGTAAAAATGGTTCCTAATTTGTGGATACCCCACAGATTCGGCGACTGGAAGGTTAGTTTTAACAGATAATGTAATTATATATTTTTTAATTGCTTTATTTTTCAGGTCCGTTTAGCTGTAAGTGGCTGTACTGCAGCCCATAGTGTCTTGGTTGATAAAGATGGAAAAACGTATACATTTGGACGTAATCCACATGGCCAGCTTGGCTTAGATAATACAACGAGCACATCTATACCATTACCTGTACCAGCTTTGGAAAAAATGAATGTTATTAGTGCGGCTTGTGGTCGTCATCATACATTGTTCTTAACTGATACAGGTTAGTTTTTATCTGATAAATTTACATAAATATGAACTAACCAATATGGAAGTGGTACCCTTATGTGGTTATTTCCAGTATATTAGTTTGAAAAATATATAACTTGTAGTTGTAAATGTTTAGGAACTGTATATGCTTGTGGTGATAACAAATCAGGCCAATGTGGGGTTGGTAATTTACAACCTCAAATTCTGACACCAACTAGAATCAACTATAGAGGACCGCCGATTGTCAAGGTATAATATATCTTTATCTGATCTTTATCGGTATCTTAATATAAGTATTTTCTCATTCATAAATACAGATATATTAGATCAAAAGGTTTAGGGGTGTTTGGGTAATGATTATGTGATGAATTCTTACAAATTTAATGTATTATGGGTAAAATGACCATCTTATACTTTTACACTTATACTAAGCTTTTCTGTAATCCTTGCTGCACATTGGTAAGTAATGTCAGTTTGTTGTTCCTTCTTTTGTTTACAAAATTTTATCTTTATCACTAATGGTGAATTATCTTTTTATCAAAAAATCGCAAAAGAACTATATAATCAATTACCTTGAATAAAATGATAACTATAAATGATAAAGTACCCACTAAGGAAATATATCAAAACAATAAATTTACTTGTGGTATGTGGTATGTAGTCTGCTACAATACTTAATAGCTCAGTTTCAAGCATTTTGATTGAAAATGCTGTATTATTATTAATTAACCAATCTTGAATGGCAGCTTTAGCCCATGAGCTGTTTGGTATCTAGGTTAACAACATTCTATGATAAGGAGCATTATCCATAAAAATTAAAGATGGCTTACTTAAGTTTTTTAATAATTGGTTTTCAAACTATTTTACGAAATTTTCCTGATTCATTTCACCAAATGTGAATCAGTAAGCTAATACGAAAATATGGTCACTACACCCTCAATAAATCAATCTTCACTGCCAGCATATATGTCTGATATATGTAAAATAAAAATTTTCAGTCAAAGCGTTTCTTTTTTTTTTGCGAGGTTATGTTGTGTTTCTTTTTAGCATCAACTTTGGTTGTTTTTACACTCTTATTATTATCTGACCATGAATGACTTATAGTACCATTTTGAAAAACCCAGGTTTCATCTAAGAAGCCAAATTTGTTACAAAGATTTTTTCCTTCCACCATATAATCTCAAAAAATCTATACCTTTTAGGGCAACGTTGGGAAGTTCTATAAGCCTACATCTTGGATCATTTTTTTTTCAATTTAAAACCTACTGCTTTCAATATGTTGCACAATGACATACAACATCCATCAAATAGTTTTCTCTTTTAATTGCACATCTAAGAAATTCAAAGTTATATGCTGTCCTGAAATTTGAAATTAAACTAGGTACCTACATATAAACTACATATTGGATTACAAAAACTCCTTTCTGCAATTCTTAAGTGAGAATACTTACTGTGTTTATACATGATCTAAATGGTGTCATAAATAGAACTTCTACCCAAAACTGCAGTATTGATATCCTTTCTAGTAGAACTATGCTTTCAAGGTGATTTTAAAACTTCATTGTTCTTCACATTTTATGAAACAGTGCTAACAGTGGACATACTCAACATTAAGGCTGTTGCAACACGCTAAAAAAAATATTCTAATTTCTATAATAGAGATCTAAGATCTAAAGCATACATATTTCAATCAAAATGAAAATGTACCTGCTGTATTGTATATCTTGGAACACAAAAACTGATATACTTTTTGCTCATTTACCCTTACGTTTCTGCATGCAATTGCAAAAGATGGTCCATGGTAAAAGGTTAAAAAACTGTCTTTATCATACTGTAAGGTATTTTTCAATATATCAAAGAAGATATGAGCGAATATCAGGCAGGGTTTAGAAGGGAACTCTCAACAATAGATCGCTGTTGAGTACAATTGTTTATAGTATGTTAAGAAATGGAGGAAACAACTGAATTTGGTACTCCTTTATTCCAGATATTCATAGATTTCAGGCAGCTGAACGCGTACAAAGGGTAGAACGAGGCTACAGAGCAAATAGGAATGCCAACTAAGCTAGTTGGGTTAATCTGGGTGGCGATGCTTAATTTCAAGGCAACAGTAAAAATCTAACACACACATCAGTAAAATTTGAAATCGGAGAAGGTTTGCGACAGGAGGATGGATTGGCGGACCAGTTCTGTTTAACATAGTATTAAACAAAATCATCAACAAAACATACATTATATAAATGGAACAATGATAAATAAAAAATATATATTGTGGAATATGCAAATGACCTAACATAATCACACGATCGAAAAAATTATTAAAACACATATGATGAAATAAAGGTGAAATCCAAAAAGCCGACCTAAAAATAAATAAAGATAAAACAGAGGTGATGGAAAAAAGAACCAATCCAAGAAGAGGATAGAACTGGACAATCAGTGATGACAATATTGAAGTTGTGAAGAAACTTGACGAAAACAACAGCAACATCACAAGAGATTTCAGAAATCGTATTATGAAGGATAACAAAGTTACTTATTTCCTGCATTCTGCCCTAAGACTTATTCGGAGGAACACGAAAGTTAGGATTTATAAAACACTCATTCGGCCAGTAGTCACTTATGGCTACGAGACTTTCACAAGGAAAACTTTTTTTTTTGTGGACCTTCACAAGGAAAACAGAATAGATGTTTGCAGTATTTGAAAGAATAATTTTTAGTGTTGTGAATAACAATGGAATTTGGAGGATCAGGTATAACTTCGACCTTAAGCAATTGTACAGGAATCTGTATATTGTGAGGATTCAGCCATTCAGATGGGCGGGACGCGTATAGAAACAGCATTCTTGTAGTTCTGTTAAAAGGGCTAAAATTCAAAGATCACGTGCACTACGTCATTTCAGGCAATTATCTGAATTTAAATAGGGACAAGCTGTTGGTATGAAAGAAGCAGGTCTAAGTTTTCATGAAATAGCGAAACAATTTATGATGGATAAGATAGTTTGAGAATCAGAAATAGTGAGTACATGAGGTTCTGGTCGCCCTAGAAGCATTCGGACATGACCAGTATCTAAGACTCCTTGCTGTACGAAATCAACATGAACAGAAAGAACCATTTTGATGATTACTGTTAATTAACATTTACTTGCGATCTTAAGATTAGCTCACTATTATTATGCAAGACGATGCATCGCTTAGAATGGTACCAAGCTAGAATTAAATCGGACCTGGAGTGGATGTAGTGATGTGTCTAGGTTTTGTCTATGTCACGATGAACCTAGAAGTTCGTGTCAATTTTCAATAAGGAATAATGTCATATTCTATACAGCTTTTCAGAAGTTTTCGACTTGACCTTCCACTAGGCGCACTGTTTATGGATCACAACTAGTCGCGTGCACCTGATAGGTTCACCCTAGAAAAACGCCTAATTTCTTACAAAAAAAACACTGAACACATTAACACAATGGTCATTTTTATCAAATAAAAGCAATATAAAATAATTTTAAAAAAATATCGAAGTAATGAATATTATTTGTTACATAAAAACAATACCGAATAATTTAAACAAAATAAAACATTTTAAAAACTATCATCATTATTGCTAATTTTTTTCTGTCCAATTACACTGTAGTCTTGACATAGAATGGTAATATGTTCCAGACATAAATATTTGTCACTATTTAAATATTTGTCACTATTCAGAAATATGTTGTATTTTTTCTTTGTTTCTTGTCGTTACATGACTCACAATACTTCATCTTTACAGCCTTTGTAGCACCATTGTCTATTGTACGTTTATGGTTTTGAAGTTGTTCAGTCAGTTCTCTTAGCCATACACAAAGATTTCTATGCATATATGCACTAGATGTGGAACGTCTTATCATGTGGTCACCTCTTAGTTCCCAGGACAGTTGGCGTAAATACTTTCGACGGCCCTTTACATCATATCCATTACCACTAAAATGATTTGAGAGTTTATACCAGCAATGGTCATCATAGAGAAAAAAACGACAATAGGCCAACGTCTGGTGTTTTGAACATTATAAGTAGCACAGAGTTTGTCCACTGTATCAATTCTTCCTTTAGTCTGGTTGTAAAATGTAATTATTTCTGGTTTGGCATGTTCTGTCAAATAATCATCAACCAAATTATCGAAGTGAAGACTTGAGATTAGCATAATATTTTTATTTTTGGTAGGATCATAAGAAAGGATGTGCCTTATTTTCTAAATGCAAACCTACTTGAATTCGCAGCTTGATTTTTCACATTCTTTAGCTTTAATGGGATTTGTCATTTATTTGTTTTCAACGTTCCCACAAATTATAACCGGGATACAGACAAATCTTTTAATAACGATACGTCATTAAACTAGTTATCAATTCTTTTATCGGAAGCTTTGGTGTGAAATACTAAACTTGAAGAGATTTACCACTAAACACCAAATCACTTTTATTAAACTGCCTGACGCACGTTTCGCTAACCATGTTAGCACCATCAGGAGGTGATTTAATATAATAGATAATTTAATAGATTAAATCATCTCCTGATGATGCTAATATGGTTAGCGAAACGTGCATTGAGCAGTTCAAAAAAAGTGATTTGGTGTTTAGTGGTAAATCTCTTCAACTTTAGTTAAACCAGTTTTCAGGAATTACGTTTCTTCCTGTGTTTTTAATATGAGATACCAATCATCTGGCTGTATCCCTGCATACATTTCCAAGTTTCAGGTATAAGATATATTTGAATCCACTACAGCAAAAATTTGTATGCCGTACTTAGCTTCCATTTTTTAATCAGTCGTGACGTATTCGCCGTGGGATTGAGATTGCTTTCAATTTTCGACGAACGTTTTAAATAAATATCAAATTGCAGTAAGACAATCGGTTTGCTTCCTTTCACACCTTTCACGTTTGTCGTCGAATTTGACACACCTCATAAGAAACCTGAAACGTTTTAAGCTCATTGTGAGTCTAAACGCTTGGACACTATCTCTAGTGGTGTCCCAAATCTTTTCCAAATTTAACCGAGAAGCACGGTAAACACCTGTAAGGTACAAAGGGTCAATGAATGCTTTGATTTCTGTTTCATCTGTTGGATGAGAGTAGTGGATGAGGTCTAGTGAATTTGGGTTTTATGCTTTCTATATATTGATTGGTATGTTTTGGTATTTTTTGAATCATTGAGATGTTTATCATACAAAACCATGACTCAACAACACTGCTTCCCAGGCAGCTTGTTTGACTTCTCGCAGTTTTAGCAATAAATTTTGATTCACCAATTTATTTCTATTCGATAATGGTTTTTTCTTCCATCAGTAGGTATTTATAACCTTTTTCCCGTTCATTTGACAAGCTGTATACCATAAATCATCTTCTCCCCATTTCTCTTCATCAGACTCTGTTCCACTTTATTCTGTCTCTGAATTACCTGCTCTCTCTTCAACCTTAATTTCACTTTTTGTGTCAGAATCATCCCCAAAATTTTCATCGCTTTCTTTACGAAAACATTCTTGATGGAGTCGGACTTCGTCGTTCAAATTGAAAATAATATTTTTTGAATCCATCCTGATCTCTAAAAATAAATTCACCGCTAGTCGCAAGAACCTCCGAGGTGAAGACCGAGTAAAAGTAAATAAACTAAACAGTAGATTGAACTAGGCTAATTTAGTTCATATTATGACGTAATAGAATAAATCAATAAATATTGGAAAAGTGAACCTGTAAATACTTCTATAAATTGTCGCATGCACCTGTGAGGTGTTTTCTATTAGTTGCAGCTAAAATGATCACTGTTCAAATGCAGAATGGATACTGATCTAGAGAGAGGAACGGGTTGCAAGGATAACCAAACGGTGGTTCCTACACCAGCTTCACACCAATATAAAGAAGAAACTCAGCACTTCATGGGTTCAGCGCACCTAGCGGAAGGTTGAAGCGAATAGAGCATGCATAGGATAACAATTTTGGAAGACTCGGCGGTAGCAACTTTTAAGCATGGATAAACGTACCTGATATATCTGGTCACAAGAATCAAATTTTTCAAAATGGTTCAAATCTTTCAGTTTTGTAATAAACATGATAGCCTTAATTTTTTTTTGTCTCAAATGTAAGCGACTATTTGTTTTTTAATTATTTGTTTTTTTTAATATTACATAATATCATCATAAAAAAACACAAAATGAATCCAATAAAATGTATTTTACAGTGTTGTATTTTTTGTTCTACAGCATATTAATTAATTCGGTGAATTATCAACATTTTAGAAGTTAACGAAAAATTAATAGAAAAAAAGCAGTAACAGTCTCATGTTTACGTTAGTCACTGCAAAAGTTTAGACGTTTTCTTAATGTGACCATAATCAAAATGGTATGGCATTTTTTATGGTGTCACATATCTTCATTTTCTTCTTCGAAACATATGTTTTTGAAAGTTTCTTCAAGCAAATGCAGAAGAATATCCAAGAGTAAAATATTGTAAGTAAACAATGAAGCCATTGCACCCAATAATTTCTGTTATTGTTTGCAGAAACGTTTGAAATCATCTATGAATGTGTCTTTTTTCTTTTATACATACTTAACTTTCGTAAATTTAACCAACGATTCTTCACATTTTTTGAACAAAAAGTTTAGTTAAAGCGTATCACGAAAATGCGGAAATCGCATTTTCCTTTTTCTTACAACTCGCAACATCGCAAATTGGTGGGAAAATTCAGTTTATTGTTTGATTGCTCTCTTAAGGTATTATTTATTATATACATGTCATTTGATATCTAAGTTGAATTACTAGTTTTCACTAAAATCATTATTTTTTCACCCCATAACGTTTTAAACTCTTCACGTCACATTAAGAAACACATGATTAATTGTTTAATTAAACTAAATGTTCAAAATATGCATCATTTGAGTGTATGCAAGTCCGGCATGGTTTCTAACATAATTTGAACTTATCTGGAAGTCCTGGTACATTTCTAATTTGATCGCTGCGTAAATAAGAAACATATTGTTATTTTAGCGTACAGAAACAATTTTGATTTCAAATGGAATTTAAATACGCGCACACTGAAATAATTTTTGTTGGTAAACACGAAGTAATCATCTCTATTAGGCTATACTACTAGAACTACATGGCTGATTTTTAATTTCCAACAAAATGTTTTTGGATTGGTGATTTAACAACTTTGCAATTTTTGACCCGTGTAAGAAACTTTTTTTCTTTTAAATAATGTGAAGAATCGTTGGTTAAATTTACAAAAGTCATTTCCCTTACACCCTGTATACATGTATGTTCAGATATAAATGTATAAAAAGTTTCATCAATATTTTAGAACGTATATGTAACATCGCAATGAAACATTATGTTTTAGATTGGTTGTGGAGCTGAGTTCTCTGTTATTCTTGATATCAAAGGTGGTTTGCATACTTTTGGATTACCTGAATACGGACAGCTGGGTCATAACACAGATGGAAAATATTTTAAGACTTCAACCAAGCTGTGTTTTAATTATCAAACTAGCCCAAAACGTGTTGTCCTATATATAGAGAAGAGCAAGGATGGACACGTTTCTCCAGTTGATGTAACTGAAATAGTGGATTTCGGTTGTGGACCAAACCATACTGTGGCTATCGACAGCAGAAAGAGAGCCTTCTCTTGGGGCTTTGGGGGTTTTGGAAGATTGGGTCATGCTGAACAAAAAGATGAAATGGTATTAGTTACACAAATGGTATTATACACATCAATTGAAATCAACAATACTTGATTTTAGGTTCCAAGACTAATCAAGTATTTTGACAGTCAATCTCGTGGTGTTCGTTCAGTGCATTGTGGTTCTACATACACTCTGGCAGTGACTGAGTTCAATGGTTTGTTCCTGTTTGGGCAGACTAAGCGTACTGGCGAGGTAAAAAGAATGAATAAAATAAAGTGATATATTTTTTTGCAACCTTTCTGTATGCTTCTAGGCCAACATGTATCCTAAACCAGTTCAAGACTTGGCAGGTTGGAATATAACCCACGTTGGGACCAGTTACACATCAATAGTTATTTCTGCAGATGAAACTTGTATAGCTTGGGGTGCTTCTCCAACTTATGGAGAATTGGGAATTGGTGATATGCAGAAAAGTTCTACAGTTCCAAAAGAAGTTAGTATAACATAAAACCTTGCGTTTTCTTTCTATCTAAGTTATGTTTCCATCTACACCTGGGTGGTCTGAGTGTTACATGAAATATTATATGCTAATGCTGAAATTTAAATATTTGTCAAGTGCTGTTAAGTTGTTATGCGTGTACTGTGAAGTAATCACACAATATAAAAGTGTTTTCTCTTATTCAACGACTCTCTCTTTGAATTTTTCCTACTTATGGAAATGTTTAGAAATGGCTGGCGGTGTTACTCCGAGTTTCTATTCGGGCAGTCTACGACAAGGATTTTCTTCCAATTATTTTCCACCTTTTTTTGGCTGTCCCATACTACGAGGGTTGCTATTTATGTATATTCGGAATTGGCAACAATGGGATTGTTAGGCGCTATCTGACATATACATCGTAAAGTTTGACTGTATACTTACTCAGAACGTTTTGTCATACGGATGCTGTTTGTGTTTAGTGACTTGAAAATTTCATCTCAATCAAAAAATGGGATAACTCGTGAGAATTTTCGTGCGCTGATTTACTACGACTTTCGACATGGAGTATCATCTCAACAACAGTGCGTCGATCAACTCACTTCGACTTTTGGCCATGAAGCACCATTTAAAAGTACTGTATATCACTGTTTAAGTGAATTTAATTGTGGCCGTCGTTTGCATACGGACGAATTTAAAGGTCATTCAAAATCGGTTGTTGTGCCAGAAAACATGGATACTGTGTGCGATACCGCGAAATTGATGTAGTATCCCTCTACGTTAGTATGACAAGTATATACGAGGCAAGCTGTGAAAAAGATTTGTATTTTTTTTTTTCGCCACCATCTAAAACAAAAGAATATCAAAAATATCTTCTTATGTAAAGAATCACTGGGTAAAAAAACAAAACGGAGACAAATTTCTCAGTGATTCTTTTTCTGTAATAAATTTGCCTAAAGATTAAAACGTGTGTCGAGAATTAAAAAAAAAAGAGGTTCGATGTTTAGTGGTAAATCTCTTTGAGTTTAGTGTTTCACAACGAAGGTTTCAATAGAAAAATTGAACTGAATAGTTGACCGGAATCATCCAATTAATATGTTGGTTGTGTTGTTGATTTCAATGATTTTTTTTGTTCCCATTCATGAAGAATAAACTATGTAGTCAACGATTTTCAACACCAGAAGAAGCGATTGATACATTACTTGAAAATAGGTTTAAATATACTCAGAAGTGTATCGATCATCGCGGAGAGAATTAATGATAAATATTTGGTTTTATTTATTATTCCGGATACATAAATAGCAACAAGGCGAAAAAGGGACAGCGCTTTAAATGTTTTTTTTGAACGACATATGAGCCTACAACTGATTTTTTTAGGTAATTTTTACATTACGCTTGTATATTATACATCATTTTTAAGGTGAAAAATGGCGATTTAATCTGATTCTTATTGAAGTTAAGGATCTAATACTTGCCTACTATATTTTTTACCCATTCACTGTGATAAACGATTCAATCTATGACATCTGGGCTATATAAAAATAGATCATTTTAAATAGAAATAATTAAGTAATAGATATTGGAATTATGTTAACGACAGAAAGCTTTCAGATACGGGATCATCAATATGACCAAGTGGAAGAGATTACTACTAAACACCAAATCACTTTTCTAAAATTTCTCGACAAGCGTTTCCCTAATTTTTTTAAGTTGTATCGTGAGTATGCTAACATGGTTTTATTATTATAGCTTTTATCTTTATAGGTAACAAGAATGCAAGGTATTAAAGTGACAGGCTTGTCTATGGGTTACTGGCACACTCTAATAATAGCTGCCGAAGACACTCCTGAACAAAAAGCTAAATTGGAAGCAATGAAAAAATATGAAGTACTTTAGAGGGCTAAGCTACTTATTAAAAAAAAATAATATATGGTAATAATCATGATAGCATTTAATATGACTCTTGTTTGCCCTCCTGTATTTTGTCATAGTCCATTGGTAATTAAAGAGCTTAAATTTGATCGACTGATTTAAAGTGAAAAACTTACCAATGTATAAAAACCGTACCCTGTTTACTGGCAATTTTTTGAAGGTATGTTATGACGAATCATTTTTATATTTTTTACAATAACTTATGGCTATACAAAAACGGAAATATCTGTATACTTCAAATGTAGACTAAAAAACAAATAAATTTAGAAATCATAAGTTCTTACCAGATAGATTTCAGTATTTTTGCGTTTTATATTTTACGTGTCTTTCCTTTTATATGTTTATATTAGGTAATTGTGTTAGTATATATTTTTATAATTTTTGAATTCACATTTTCCCCAATAAAGTCACATTTATATTACAAATTTAGCTTTTTATTATTGAAAAACAAATACATATCACTAAGGTAATTTATTTACATAGTGGCAGAATTGTACAATATTTTCAATATATTTTGCAACAGCTAGTAACATCGGTTCACTTAGATTTCTACCCATTAACTGTAAACTGATAGGTAGACCTTCTCTGGACAATTTTACTGGTATACTTATAGCAGGGATCCCTAAAATAAAATAGAACTGATTTAAATAAACAAAATTTATATAAACAATTTAAATTAGTATACATATTCATATTCAATATAAAGGTTTCATAGAAAAACATGATGTAAATGTGAAGTAATTTTTCGAAGTTATAACGAAGTTTGATCGCAAACATCCACGGAGAAGACCGAAAACACGATGGACTGATGACATAATTAAGTATATTGGACCTGAGTGGCAGAGGAAAGCTTAAAACTGCGAGAGTTGGAAGCATGCCAAAGAGGTCTTCACCCTGCAGTGGATTGACATGGGCTGATGATGATGATGATGATATGAAAGGATAAAATAAATAGTGTGATAGATAGGTAGTAGTGGCAATTTTATAAATAAAAAAAAAATAATAAATTGGTGTTCTTGGAAGCACCCTGTAAATTTTCTGGAAATAATCCATCAAAACTAATGATAATTTCAAATTTTACTTGAAAGCTTTGTAGAGTCTTATTTTTGTAATTAGACCTTATGGACCAAAAGTTAAATTCAATGTTTATTACTGTAGTAGGTTTTATGACATACAATTACTGAGCACTGTGGAATGAAAACACCAAAATGCAAGAACATAAATTGGAAATAAAGGGCCTGCCACATAAACTAACTGAATAATAGTAACAGTTCATAATTATTGATTTGGCTTGAACTTTTAATTGGCTGAATTTTTAATATAGATTTAGCTCTAGTTTAAATTTGAAATGAAAACAGTCCTTAGAGATAATTTTAGACACTGCTAGGATAAATAGTTAACTTTTTTAAAAATTTATTTGCTGTAATACCCACCAGCCATATTAGCAGGTTGTGTGCAGTAATCTTGAAGGGCACATTGATCTCTATTGGTTTTCTGAATAAAATCTCTGTATAAAGGTGCTGTTGACAGAGTTGTAGGAGTTAGTAAAATTTGAACCTCTTCCCAAGCTTTATGGAAATCATCTGCTATCATTCTTCTTACTTTTAAAGCCTTGTTGAAATATTTCTCATAGTTTCTAATGGAAAACATTTTCAATGTAAATGAAAGAATTTGTTAAATATTTTTGTTACAACCTAGTTAGTAAGAAGAAATTTCCTGTAAGTATTCGATTTCGAACTACTTCATTGAATCCTTTACTTCGACTTATGGAATATAATTTTTCAGTTGAAGAGTTTTCTTCTGCTCTATATCCAAATTCAATACCATCATATCTTGCCATATTGCTTGCTACTTCACATTGATTCAATATTGAATAACACACAATACTATGTTCTGTATTACTCATAGATAACTATAATATAATGTATAAAAGCAGTTATATAAAGTGATCAATAATCTCTCAATAATCAACCTCTTTAATAATTGCTCCATCATTTTGTAGTATATTTGCTATTTCATTCCATGTGTCATGTACTTCAGGATTTAAATATTCATTGCAATATTCCTTAGGTATTCCTATTTTTAAATTTTTAATTGTCATTTTGGTAGCTGGGGGTAATCTGCAATACATTTTTTAAAATGTGTCATTGTGAAACTAATGTGCTTTACCAACATAATTTTTCTATATGGTTTAGAAAGAGATGTAGAATCATTTATGTCAAAACCAGATATTGCATTTAAAATAATGACACAGTCATCTACAGTTCTTGCCAAAATACCAGGCACATCCATAGAATTCACTAATGGTATAAGGCCATATCTAGATACCAATCCATATGTTGGTTTTAGTCCAACTATTCCACAATATGATGCTGGATTTCTTGTTGATCCTCCTGAATCAGACCCTATAGCACTAAAATCATTTTGATCACAGAAAACATGCTATATACTTTAACTTAATCTAATACCCATAACATATACCTGTTGCAACTGCAATACTGCTTCCACCACTACTGCCACCAGTGATATGAAAATGATCATCACCTTGATAACCCCAAATATTTTTTGATGGCCCAAATATGGAATCAACAGTGCCTGAACCCATTGCAAATTGATCTAAATTTGATTTTCCAATAAATATAGATCCAGCATTTTCCAGCCTATCTACTACTGTGGCATTATACGTTGGAACAAAATTTTCTAGCATTTTAGATGCACAAGTTGTTGCTACCTAAATATAACAGAGTAAAATATACAATTTAAATATAATAAAAATACTATAACACCTCTTTTGTACAAAAATTATCTTTAATTGCAACTGGAATGCCATCAAGTTTAGAAAATGCCTGGCCTTTTTCATAGCGTTCTTGTGAAAGATTAGCTTGTTTTGCAGCTAGTTGACTTGTTAAAGTTATAAATGGGTTAAATTTCTTATACTTTTCAGCTCTTTCAAACGCTGCGTTCGTTAACTGATTTACTGTGATGGTTTTTTCAGCTAATAACCTAAAAGCCTAATGTATTGTTACTACAATAATAAAACCTGGTTGATGATAGTGGAACATACCGTCTTTATATTTGAATTTAATACTTTTTCCATGAATATTTTTATTTCTGATATAGTCTTTCAATATAATCAAAGAATATACTAAATCGATTACTTAAAGGTTAAGTTATCTTTTTTTCTTCTTTTTCAAAGTATGGGCATTGTTTGATTGGGCTTAAGATGATACTCTGGTTAATCAGGGGATATTTTATAAACCAAAATGGAAATTATAATGTTGATAATTTAGGTTAGTTGCATTTTCTAAATTTATTGTTTACAATGAAATAATTACATTTAATTTAATTGGAATTAAATTTTAATTGAAATTAAAAAAAGGATGATTTTTATAAACAATGAAAACTATATCACAGAGCAGCTACATCTAATTGAGATATACCTAAATTTGGATAAGTAATTATTCAATATACACAGAGATGTCGATATCAACTATTTAATGACGTAATTTTTAATCTGACAGATGTCATTAATGTTGAGAGAGAAATAAGATTCATATATCCATGATTGCTACAACGTTATTTTTGTTCTCGAGTTCGTAATAAAAGTTATTTATGGAAAAATAATAATTTTGTGGAAGGCTGGTTTGACCTTTTTATCAGTCCTTGATCTTCTTAACAGTGATAATATAACATCTCCAGTTATTGTTGTTACCAGTATAGTGTGCGCCGTTCGTTAAAGTGAAATGCTTAAACATTAAATGTCGCAGTACTTTGTCAACAAAACAAAAATTATGTCGTATTTAATAGAGCATAAAAGACTGGAAAAACCTGGCAAGGAGTCTATCCATTCTGGACATTTTATGGTATCTCAGTTTGAGGCAGAAGAGCAGGATGATGAAGACAATGTTGCAGTTCCTATCCCAGAAGCTATTGATAATAAAGCTATTGTGCCTGTTAAGCCATATATACAAGGACCTTTGGATTCTATAAATAACAAGAAGAACTCTCAACAGGTAGCAATTGACACAAGTTTATCCAAGTTATTCCAGTGCATGTCTTTAGCCTATAGGTGAGTAAAATGAATATATGATATTAATAGAAAGCTAAAAAACTTTTGAAATACTAGTTTATTAGCAATATTGTTTGCGTTCTTATTTTAATTGTGATATAAGAAGTTTGAAAAAATTGAAGCTATTGAAGAAATAATCATTGCTTATTTATGAATAATTATCTGTAGTTCTGCTGAGTTAACATGAAGAAAATAGTTTATTAATTAGGTTTTGACCTCTTATCACCCTTATTTTGATTCTAATTTTTTTTTAATATCTTATAATAGCATGCCAGTATATATTAAAAGTATATTACTATTATTTAAACATATTAAAGCTTATATACTGTAGCAAATATGAAAAACAATGTGTTTCCTATGATGCTAAAGAATGATATATGCTTTTCTGTTTTTTGCAATGTCAACAAAAAAATAGATTTATATGATGTTGAATGTCAATGGATGCTAAACCACATAAAATATTATTAGATGAAGTGTGTTCTTTTTTTATAGTAGCAATAATTTCCTTTCACACTACTTATATTAACTATAACTTCAAAAATTTAAAAACATATGTACACATTGTGTTATAGATTTGATCAACATGTCTCCATTTTATATTTGTTTACTAAATTAGAACTTTAGTTACATTTATATTACCAATTATCATAAAATTTGAAAATGAAAAATTGAACTCTCATTAATTTTTATTGAATGTTTGCTGTAATTATCTGAAATATTATATTGAGACATGCCAAGTGAGATTTTGAATAATTGAATAATTACAATGGAAGTGTATGACTTTTTCACATCTATTTTATCTTCCACATGCATTTATTATTAAAATTTATAGGTATGCATAACAAATAGTAAATTAATTAGCTTTCAAAACCAAATTTCAGTAAAAGAGCTGTATTGTTACTAGCCCAAAAAAATTTAATCAATTCCTCTATTGGAACCTTCAGTGTGAAATACTAAACTGGAAGAGATTTACCACTAATGTAATCTCCATTTAATCTGATGATGCTAACATGGTTAGCGAAACGCACGTCGAGAAGTTAAAAAAAGTGTTTTGGTGTTTAGTGATAAATCTCTTCTAGTTTCTTGATTTAATAGCAAAAATTAACCATTGAAAAAATATTTTAAATTTTTTTTGAAATTTTATTAATGTAATTTGGTTATTGATTTGGCTCTTAAGATATTCAATGACCAGAATACCTTAATCACTCATACTTTAATGCTACCATAACTTTTTCTAGTGATGGAAATTATTTGTCATGCTTGATACTGAATAATTTGATTATATGTAGATTTTTGCAAATCGAAGGCTCATCTGGAATTACAAATCAAAACACTGTTTTGTTTTTCATAAAAAATGTATAGACAAGTTTATCAAAATTTATATAAATTGCACAAAATTCGTTTATTCAAAATTGTTTCTACTTAATTTTTTTTTTTAATATTTCATTTATGAAGTTAAATTGACTTGTAAATTTGTTGTTTGTCAAACAATTATTGCAGTATGAACATAATTTTGGTGGAATTTTTTTTTGTGTAAAGTATGTACCATGTTTCATGTGCATTTTCGTATTTTACTATTTTGGGTTTACCACTTGAATATAGTTAAAGAACAGAACTGATTAAACCTTGCAGAGAAGGCTTGGTGGTTGAATTCACAAAACATTTCAACATAGTACTAAAGACCCAAATAATATAAGTTTTGAAGAAAAATGTAATTATACCAGTCGTTTTAAGAAAGGTGACAAAAGACTAGCAGAAAACTGCAAGGGCATAACCTTTCTGAGCTTTGAGCTTTTTTTTTGAATATATTAACATTCATAATTGAAGAATACACCAAGACATCAGAAGAACAATAATGCATAAAATATAGATCCACTATTGATGTAATTCTTATTATGCAACAGATAATAGAGAAATCTGCAGAGTATGCTCAACCAACCTTTATGTGCATTGGTTCTTTATTAACATTTGCAAACAAGCTAATATGCAAATATCATAATAACAAGTACCACCAGTATAACAAAACCAAAAACCAGTACAATGTAAAGTTGGGTATAACTATCTTATATGTAGAAATATCATCAGACTAATACAAACATAAAGAAGTAAGAACATAAATCAATAAGGCGAACAAAACTGCAGGAAGCTTAAAAGACATTATATGAAACAAAAATATGTGGCCAAGATTGCTAAAGTACAAATATGTAATACAATGACATATGATGAATACAATGGCGATAAGAGCAGATAAAAATTAATAGAAAGAAGTGTGCTTTCAAAGACTGCAAATAACTAAATTGCGAGGGCCGAAAATGACGAAATGACTATCTTTTAAAGATGAAATAACTGTAATATGCTTACCCTTATTTATTTTTGTCCTCCGTCTATCTAAATAGAATTTAAAATCTAAGAAAATTCTACAAAACATATTTTTATAAATATTATGTACTTAACTCTCGATCTTATTTGACTACTTTTGACCTTCATTTATGAAAAAAAGTAATATAAACTGTACTAATCTTCTATATATTTTCGCCACTTCACAGGCAATTGTCGAATCCCAGACCGAAAAACCTTGATGGTTTTGATGTGATAAAGCCACTAATGCTTTTTTTCGACTTCCTCAAGAGATATGAAACGGCTATAAATTAAGTAATGTTGCAGGGATCTGATATGAAAATTCAAAGGGGCTCAGTCAGGAGATATGTCGGGTCCGATAAAATCTCTCAGCCCAACTCGGTGATCATTTCGGATCGGAGTCATTTGTGGTGTATGTGGTCGTACGTTGCCCTAAGCAAAATTACTTTCCTTCTTCCCCTGCCAGCAAAAGTCATTTTTCCTCCAGTGTGTCATTGATACGAAACATTTGCTGCCGATAACAGCCACCGGTTACTCTTACGATATTTATTTTTATTTAATGTTGAATAAATTACATTAAATAATTCTTTAATGATATTTATTTTGACTAGAAAGATCTAATAATTGGCATGCGGAAATCAGGATTGTTATTTCGTGAAATTGCTAGTAGCCTTAATAAGAGTTCACAAACACCATAAAATTTTTGTCAGATTTGATGGTAAGTAGGCCGAGAAAGATGTTCTTGAGGTACAGGACTTTGAAGCACTATAGAACCGTTTGACTAGATTGGGGCAACTCATAACGCACGATCCCTAGGTGATCCCATCATATACAAAGAAACTTCTTTTTGGCGTGGATATTTGGTTTTGTGGTATTGGTTGATGGCCTATCGGGATTAATCCAAGATTTTTGTCTGTTTGAATTATCGTGGAGGATCATAGATCACAATCTGCAGGAAGTTCTTTTTCTTGAATTCAAATCAATATTCAATTTTTTTATTAAATATTTTCAACTGAAATTTGTCATCGTCAATTTTTATTATTTTTAGATATAGAGTGCTATATCAAAAAACATTGGACAATCACGCTCTGGATCTTTTTTTTTTGTATGTACACATACACCAATAGGTCCTCTTAGTGGACATTTCAAGAAGCTTTTAACATTCATATGCAATTCAAGAACTATTAATGCTTCAACTTCGGAAGGTAATAGCTTTATCTACGGCAAAGTCCATTGAGTCCTCTAAGGATTGACCCAGATCTACATGGTCGATTTTCCAAGGTGTAGTGATGTAAAATATGCTTTTTTTCGCGGATGGCGCATCTTTCTTTATCGCTTACGATTCTGATATCTGCCTGTCAACCCAAATAATAAATAGAAAGTCGTTATATTAGTCGGTTCCTAATTTTGGACGAGATTTCTTTCCAAACAATTCAATCAAAATTTTGCGTTTGGCTTTTAACTCACCTAGATTCGCTTGGAACAACCCATTACATCGTCAAGCCGGAAACCATCCTACTTTTCAGTATTTTCGTTGGAGCTTCTAGAAAACCTCTTAGGTACTCGAGACAAAACATTGATAACATCTTGAGTCAACTAGAGGACCCGTAACCTTTTAACCATATTTAGTTAAAGTAGTAGCCTGGCTAAAGTAACAGTGTATGTGTAACAATGATGTATTCATAAAGCTTTACTATTTGATGCGGATTTTGGGCTTGCGGCAAAATTGGTTCATACTTTTTTGATGTGAATGGGAAACGTTCTTGAGACATGATTACAAATCAGTTTTGGCATCAATCAAAATATTGGTGTGGTAAATATAAGGTTTCAACAAAATAATAATATTTGCCGCACAGCTAGAGGAATCATACATTTATCGTATACTCAATTTCCTTGTGAATTTTCGTTTTAGTGATCAAATTTGCTCAGCAAGATTTTATTGTTGTACTTTGCTGGATTTATAATGTTGTATTAATTGTTTTGTATATCTGTCTGACATATGATGTTGTACTCAAAATGCCTCAAAGATCAAAAATACCCAGTCT
This sequence comes from Cosmopolites sordidus, assembly GCA_031761425.1. Classification (NCBI taxonomy): domain Eukaryota; kingdom Metazoa; phylum Arthropoda; class Insecta; order Coleoptera; family Curculionidae; genus Cosmopolites; species Cosmopolites sordidus. The sequence goes on along the minus strand of JARFXV010002195.1, from coordinate 141,824 downwards.
ATGGAAAAATGCTGAAGTCATTCTTCTTCATAAGAACGGAGCACAGGGAGATTTAAAAAACTACCTCACAATAAGCCTCCTATCAGTAATGTACAAAGTTTTCACCAAAATAACATATAAAAGAATATTAAGAATACTGAATGACGCACAACCAAGAGAGCAGGTTGGATTCATAAGTGGAAGTGGAGAAGTGGAAGTGGATCAGTACAATAGGTCATATCCAGGTTGTCTAACAGGCCATAGAAAGGCACAATGAATAAACCATGCCACTGTGCTTGGCTTTTATGACTATGAAAAGGCATTTGATTCAATATCAACGCCAACCATAATGGATGCATTGCTTAACCAGGGGATAGACAGAGCCTTTATGAACCTACTGGGATCCATGTATGAGGAAGCTACAGCTATAGTGCACATGGATGACCTTGAAGTTAACATTAATGTAGACCGGGGAGTAATGGCCGGGCAGGGGACTCAATATCGTCTGTCCTTTTTCTCAGCCTGCCTTGAAGAGGTATTCCGTAATCTGGATTGGGAACAGGAGGGAATAAAAATCAATGGTGCATACCTAAGCCATCTTAGATCCGCAGATAATATCGTTCTCCTCTCTCAAGATCCAGATGAGCTACAAAAACATATACAAGAACTGTAAATGGCGGGAGAATCATTTGGTTTGAAAATAAACCTAAAGAGTCAGGTTATGTTCAACAAATTTGCTGTTGACCGAAAAATGTCTATTTTAGGAAGCGATTTAGAGGTTGTGGACCATATATCTAGGGCAAAGGATTTCAATGGAGGGTGATACTGCCGGGAAGTGGAACGGCGTGTTAAGTGTGGCTGGTAGGCTCAATATAGTGTTTATGAACAAACTCCCACTTTGTCTGAAGAGAAAGGTTTTTAATAAGTGCGTGCTACCTGTTTTGACATACGGAAGTGAAACATGGATATACATAACATTCAGTTCAAAAGCTTCGGGTAGCACAAAGGGGAATGGAAAGGTCTTTGCTTGGCATTACACAGCGGGACAGAAAGACCTGCATATGGATCAGACGAAGGTATGTGACATCATTGAAGGGTGAAATAATTGAAATGGAAGTGTACAGGCCATATAGCGAGGCGATGCGATGACAGATGGACCAAAGCAATTCTGGAATGGATACCACTTGATCATAAACGCCCACGAAAAAGACCGAAAACACGATGGACGGATGACATCATCAAGTATATTGGGCTCGAATGGCAGAGGAAAGCTCAGGACCGCACAAGTTGGAAGCATGCTGGGGAGGTCTTCATCCTGCAGTGATTCTTCTTCTCTCTTCTCTCTCTGCAGAGGTCTTCATCCTGATTTGATTATATAAGATAACATATCATTGGTGAAATAAAGCTTCAGTTATGTCAATATATGATGCAAAATTTTTCCTAAATGATGTAATCATGTGACATGTTATATTAGGGGGTTAATGACATGTTCACTTTAAATTGAAATAAACGCATTTTATTTATTTAAAATTGAAATTTACACCTCTAGTTGGAACCCTCTTATATACAGATATTAGTAACTACGGTTGTTGCTGTTATATAATTATTGATATGTTTTACATATTAATTCAGCAGTTTATTTTCTGTGTTTTTTAATTAACAATTGTAATATCTCTATACATGTTTACGACCTTATGTGAAATTGTTTGAGTTTTAAGCCATTTTTGCTACTAATTTTAGAACTAATATATTATTTATTTTGATTTTATTTAATGTTGAATGGCATGATATGAAAGACAGATCATAAATGATATTAAGATACACTATTGGAACAACTTTGGGGCCAGAAAATTTTACTATATATCGACTATACTGACTGTCACTGAAATGTCAACACCCAATATATTTCAGTCAATTCTACAACTTTTATACATATTGGAAGAGCGGATTTTTTATGCCACAATTGTTTGTTTTATCTGTTATTTGATTGTTATCATTTCTTTATTTCTTTAGTTGCATTATTTTAGTACTTTTATTTATCTTCATTTTGGTAATTTATTTTAACTAGAGAGACCTAATAGTTGTGATTTCGTGAAATTGCCACTAGCCTTAACCCTCAAGAGACGCGCTTCTGTGCTTCCCGATTGGGTATGCCATACCTGGCACCGATGGAGGAGCACATGGGTATGCCATACCCGTATGTCTTTAATTAATAATATTTTTTCATTAAATTATCCAATTTAATATATTTTTTTTAATTTAAACCTCGATCAGTATAGAAAATACTACATCTATAGAATGTTCCAAAAAATAATAGTATTCCTAATACCATCGAAAAAAACAGCAAAAATATAAAAAAACATGTTATAATGAGGTGTTCTATTCAAATTACCATATCTAGGCGAAATTAATAGATAAAAAGTTTCTTCCAACGGCATTTAAAAAGGGACATAATGCACTTTCAGATACTTATTACATAATTTAGCTTTATTTTAAAAAATATATTTATTTAGTTAGGTAGAGTTAACTGATGCTCTTCAAAAACCGATTCGATCTCGCTTTCACTCTGTTTGTCGTCGAAAATATCAGCTGCCTCATATAAAGTTTTTACTTCAGATGCACAGCGAGTCCGAGAATGCGTGTTCATTTTGAGCTAAATAGAAAATGAAAGAAACCGATGAATAAATGTTAAAAATATTAAAGATCAAAGTTTTCAATAAAAATACTATAGAAAATATAATATTTATGATTTACTTGCCACAAATTGTGTCAAGATCGAAAAAAACACTATTTGTGCAAAAAGGTTATGTAACGGTTTTTATTTATTGACAAAACAACAACAGCACTGGGTGGATATACCCACAGACTTACTAGGGTCGCTTATATTTTTGTTAGTATTTACATCTTAAGATAGCTATGGTGGGGGATCTGTAGTAGGGATAGTAAAAAATTTTCCCCCACTCAAAGTCTCAATGTGACCATTTATAAACTAACCCCCTCAATGTGACCATTTATAAGGAAAAAACAATTTTAATTCATCCCTGGGTATCCCTTATCTAGTGCTTCTCTTGGGGGTTAAATAAGAGCCCTTGTAGTCCGAGAAAGATGTTCTTGAGGTACAGGACTTCGAAGAACCATAAAACTAAGAAATATTTCTTACTCTGAGAAATTGTTTTGCCATCATATCAGTAGCGAATCAATGGTTTACAAAGAATAGACGTGCAAATGGTGTGAATCATCTCTTGATGTTGCTAACATGGTTATTGCTAACATGCATATCGAGAAATTAAAAACAAGTGATTTGGTGTTTAGTGACAAATCTCTTTTGAGTTTAAAGACATTTTTGTGTTTTTTTTTCTTTTATCTATTTCACATAATTACTACCACGTTGTTGAGGGTCAAGCGGATTTATATGCCTTTAATGTTAAATAATTAAGCATAGTACATACACTACACATCGGTTTGAATATTTGCTGATAATATCGTTAAACTGAGATATATGTGGCTTGCAACATTCACGAACCGCATCGACATTTCCTTGTAAATCATCAAAGCGGGTCGGGTGTTTTTTATACCTAAACACTTCAAATTTAAATTACCTTTCTTAATTTTGCTTCAATAAGCCGATAATAATAATCAGATGTCAGATTTTATCAGATAATTCACAAAGGACATTTTTCACAGAACGGCGAAAGTTGAACAAATTGTAGACGCTGATCGTTACTACATGACGCCATTCTTATAAATGTCAACTGTTCGGTTATAAAAAAAGCCTTGTTGAAAAACTCTTTATCATTCGAATTCAGATTTTGATAAGTGATATAAAATTTAAAGTGGCACGTGTGAGATGTTTATTTGTTTTATATAATGCATATTTTTATCTAGTTTTATTTAGAATATAATTATTTTTATGGTTTCAAAAATATATTTTATTTTATTATTCCAACAAACGAATGTAAATGAAAATCATTAGCAAAAGTCTTCAGTTGCAGAAACAAAATGTGACGACGGAATCTCTGAGTATCTATTTATTACAAAATATTCTTTCTTATAGAAAATATCCATTTTAGTATGTACAAGACGAATGTATAGGGTGATTTTTTAGGGCGTCCTCACTTTAAATTCAAATAAAACAAATGTCCGCCGCGGCTACTTTTGATAAAGCGTATTCTATCAGTCCAATTTCCGACACCTTTTCAAGCAATCGGGGTCTCATGTCCACTGTCCGCAGTTCGGAAGTAAATAATCCACGTAGTCGAATAACAAAGCCCAACTTCAGGTGAACGGCGACGAATTGATACATTTGTATTTTTATCAACACTGCTAGCAATAGCGGCGATATTTTCTTCGGAACGCACGGTTTTTTGTCTTGTATTTGTTTTAATATCGAGCAGCGTGAAATGCATTCGGAATTTGTCGATAAAGCTTGAGCCACATTTGTCCGGCCGGAATTGGCTCGAACGGAATCGGCTTCGGACCCGGGTATTCACATTTAACGGAATTTTCGGATGCCGAAGCCGAAAATTCATTAGTTTCAATCGTCTGCCTTCCTCGTTTATGTTGACAAATTATTAAGCCAGCCATAGGCTCCAGCAGTACTGATGACGATATGATGGTATTACTTGCTTTAGCAGTACACGAGAAAAATAAAAAGAAAGAAAGAAAAAATGAATTTGGATTCATGAAATAAATAAAAAACGCCAGGTAAATATGACTTTCGCAACATTCCAATTAACATTCCATTAATTAACTGACATGTAATGAATGACAATATCCGAAGAGAGCCGAAACGGCCTGGAATGCCTATACGCATTCGTTCGGCTGAGCCACACTTGAACGGCCGGAACCAATTCGGCATGAAATCTTCCGATCGAATTCTTCTCAGAGGATTCCGAAGCGAGTTTCCGATTGCCGTTCCATTCCGACCGATGGAGTGTGTATTCATAATTTTAAATGCATGTATTTTTTCACTTCCTTTTCCATCCGAGCCATCTGAGCCGATTCCGGCCGGACAAATGTGGCCCAGGCTTAATTCGGCGAATACATCGCTCGATTGGGCGATTATATGGGTGTGAATAAAATTCACGTATTGCTCTATAAGTTAGGCGCACAGAACACTGATTTTAATAATAAATTTCGACAATGTGTAAGCGTTGCTCTGATCTTAACCGTTCCTTGATGATTTGACCATTAAGACACAGATTTACAGACTTGCAAACCCACAGATCGTTTTTGACAGCGATTCCTGTCGGACGTTCGGATACACGAAAAAATCACCTTTTACTTCATTTAGCATTGAAATTTGCAGTTATTTGTTATTGTTTGGTAAAAGCATTTGTACTGCTTGTACGATTTTCTTGTTGAAAGGAAATATAGAATATATTTTATCCATTTAAGTGGCATGTTAAACACTGAATTTTTGCCGGTAGTGTTAAGACAATTCTGTTTGATGATTTAAGGGCATTATAAGGGTACATAGAAAAGCAAACTGAGGAATTTAGGAGACTTAGGAGATAATTAAAAAATATAAAACTTATACGAAATGTTCATCTTTTCCTTTCACGCACTTTTTCAAACGGTCCACCCACTCGTCTACCACCGTACGCACCACGTCCAAGTATTGAAATTACCACTTTTACCAAATCTGTGTGGATCTTACCTTGTGGGCTGGCGCTGAATCTTGCTGGAAGATCCAATGTTTTCCTGCAAACAGTATTATTAAGGGGCTGTACTACTTTCTCCAAAATATCACTTTGGTAGTTACGTGCTCCTGTTTAACCCCTTGTTTGCAGGAATGCAATTGAGTGCTGCTGAGAAGAGTGACATTGTCGTACTACACTCCTCGCCAACACCCTTCTGATCCCACCAAAGGCACAGCATTGTATTCTTTCCAAAGCGATTCGGTCTTGGAGTCGATATTGATAGTTGTCCTGGGATAACCCATGATTTTCCGCGTTTTGGGTTCTAGAAATATATCCTTTTTTCGTTTACAGCTACGATCCGATGGAAGAAAAAGTCATTTCATGCCGAGAAAGCAAAACTTTTTTCGCTTTTTCATCTCTCTGTCGTTCAGTTGACGGGGTACGTATTTTCCTGTCTTCTGGATTTTTTCCATGGCATGTAGACGATCACAAATGGCTGTGTGGACCTCACCTTGTGCGCTGGCGCTGAATTTTGCTGAAAGATCCAATGTTTTCCTGCAAACAAGGTATTACTAAGGGGCTGTACTACCTTCTCCAAAACATCGCTTTGGTAGTTTCTTGATCCTGTTTTATCCCTTGCTTGCAGGCATGCAGTTGGGTGACGCCGTCGTACTACACTCCTCACCAAATTATCACTGAAGCCGGATGCTGACCTCTTTCCACTTCCCAAATTTTTTCAGCAGCTTCCCAAGAACTATTCTGTCAACAGAGAAAAGGATTTTTCAGTGGTTTCGTGGCACTTATGTTACGTAGAACTGTCATCAATCGTTGTCCGGTAGATCTTCGGTAAACTCTTAGACCTAAGTCATGTTTAATGATCCGCGACATGTTCGTAGACGGTATTTTTATTTTTCGGATATATTTGTTGTAGTATTAAGAACTGCTGGGGCCTGGTCTCACGAGGCCAACCACTTCTTACTCTGTCGTTCGACAGATGAGATTTCGTATCGTTTCACAGCACTATTCACAATTTTTTTCGATATTTTTAACGGTTTGAGCAAATTAAAAATCTTAGATTGCAGATTTATTGCACTTGTATAAGATGTGGCGGTTAATAATTCTTAATTTCTTTAAGATATAGCGCTGGAAGCAAGGGTCGATTTACAATATATTCTCTTATGTCATTTTGTTACTACGACAGTACTTTTCAAAACGCCATTGATGTTTAAACGATTTCGAGTTCGAGCATCATATTTTTTTCGTGTAGTAAAAATGTCGAGTTTCGAGCCAAATAAAGAACATTTGCGGCACATACTGTTTTTCCTGTTCAATCAAAAGAAGAACGCGAATGAAAGCCGTCGTATATTGGGGGAAACTTATGGTGACAATGTCCCAAAGCAAGACGCTTATGAGCGTTGGTTTAAATGATTCAAAAGTGTTGATTTTGGCTTAATAGACAAAGAAGCCCATGTCAACCGAAAAAAAATGAAGATGCCGAATTATAAACATTGTTGGAAGAAGACGATATGCAAACTCAACAGCAAATGGCAAAGAGATTAAATGTTGATCGCTGAACCATTTGTGAGCGTCTGCATGCCTTTACAAATATCCAAAAGGCAGGAAAACGGTGTGCGAAATTTTGCTTTCTCGGCATGAAAGAAAGAGTGTTTTGCATTGAATCGCGACTGGAGATGAAAAATGGATATATTTCGAAAACCCAAAAAGCAGAAAATCGTGGGTTGACCCTAGACAACCGGCCAAGACCGAACCGCTTTGAAAAGAAGACAATGCTGTGCATTTGGTAGGATCAGATGGGTGTCGTGTACCATGAGCTTCTAAAACCAGGTGAAACAGTTAATACCGTTCGCTACCGTCAATAAATAATCAGTTTGAACAATGCATTGACCGAAAAACGACCAGAATGACGACTACGCCCCATCACATACTCTTGCCCCACCCGCCGTACTCACCAGACTTAGCCACTTATGACTACCACTTGTTTTCATCGATGCCTCATGCACTTTCCATGAAACACTATACGATTTCCTTTCTTATTCCACTCCATGTTTACTGCCTGACGTGTTGTGACGAACTGATTTATTTACATTAGGTAGTTTAGAAATCTAGTTAGCTTTGTTAAAAATAATAAACGCACGAGTGGCACTTGAAAACATTCTAGCGTACGTTCACAGTTAGTGAAATAGTTGTGAACTGAAGTGATTTAGTTCCAAATATGATTTTAAAAAAATACATAATTATTTTTTGCTTTCATTAGTATTATTTACCATTTCAAATTAATTCCGATAAGTAACAATTTGAATACATTTTATTTCTTTCGTGGGTTAAAATATTTCTCAATTTTTTTTGTTTTACTATACAGTCTGCTTAGTGGAAAAGGTTGAATCTTCGCGTAACTACTAACAGTTTGGGTTCCATGCGGGAAGTGTTCACTATCTTCATCAAGCAGTGAGATTGGCCACATATATTCTACAGACTTTTAATATAAGACATCATCTTGGTACTATTTTTCTCGACTTATCAAAGACCTTTGACAAGGTACATTCTGTCAAAAAAGTACCGGGAATTGGTCAATAAAGCATAAAATGTATGTTATTTACCCAAATTTATTGTATCTCCTTCAAAGTAGGCCTCTTCTGAAATAATACACTTATGCCAAGGAATAATCCAATTGTCAAAACATTTTTTAAACGCATTTTCCGGAATCGACTTCAGTTATCGCCGCGAATTCTCTTTTATGTCTTCTATCGACTTAAAACGGATGCCTCGAAGTGGTAATTTGAGTTTTGAAAAGAGAAGGAAGTCGGCCGGAGCCATATCAGGTGAATACAGTGGTTGTTCGATGGTGTTTGTTGAGTTTTTGGCCAGAAATTCATTCACAACGTTAGCCTTGTGAGATGGTGCGTTGTCGTGATGCAAAATCCAAGAGTTTTCTTTCCACAAATCTGGCCTTTTTCTCGACGAATTTGCTCTCTCAAACCCCGCATAACGTTTATATAAGATTATTTATTTACCGTCTGACTTGGCAAGAACTCCAAGTGCAATTTGTTGTTGATAAACAATATTTTTGTACCCGTCTTTCAACATAACTGTTCCAGAGTTCGTGTATTCAATCGTTATAAGAAAATTCGTTATAAGAAAAACATTCGATCGACACTTTCATATTCAGACCGTTTCTTTGATCAGTAGGATTTAGGGATAGCTGTGTTTACTTCCACACGTTCTACAACCAAATTTTTCTTTCACTGCTACCCAAAATTTGTTGGGGTCTAAAATATCATAATGATCTGTATCTGAATAATTATCGTATTCTTCTACATTTTGTTTTAATTTCTTTGAGGACGAAGAAATTTTCGAAATTTGCTCACTTGAGGTGGATGGTATTGGATTATATTAAATTTTGTATTATATTGTTTTCTTTTTAGAAAACTGATCTCATACGTGCGTAATACTTCTAAACAACTTTTTGTATTATATTCACTGTCTCCAATGGAAAAAGTGATTGGATGAATCGTCGCTTAACCATCAACGTCATCTTTAAGCTAATACGCGTATTAAGTATACACATTTAGTATACACATTTAGCTTTTACCACCAGAAAATTCAAGTCCCTAGTATCTATAGTTCGTTCATAGACATGAAACATGAGAGTCGGCCGAAAAAACATTAAGCAGTGGGAACGTTTTTTAATGGTTTACAAGATTTTATGACAGCAAAGAGAGCATGGCAGACGATCAATTGTTAGGCCCATCAATAATAGAGTAAGTGAAGAAAACGCCTAAAATGAGCCTGTAATTATTCGAAATGATAGTTGTGAATTTCCCAGGCTATCGAGCACCTTCCTAGCTAGGTCTTTACTCCATACCCCCTTCTATCCATAGACCTTCCTAAAAATTCTTTAAATTTTCAAAGTTGCAAGAATTTCTATCCAACCATCTCTCCTCCAATTTTCTGTACTTCCTGTTAGGGGATGACTCCAAAACAAGTGATGGAGTTAGTGCATTTGACCTAGACATTTGGAAATTCCTCCCATCCCTTGCTACAAGCAACTTCTCGGCTGAGCTTAATGTTACTCTTACTCGTATGTATGAGCCCCTTGCCTAGTTACAGTACAAAAATTTCCTATTTTTTGCCATCGCTACGATGAACTGAAATCTTATTTTTCTCAAGCAGATTATTTGCCCTATTGTAATGACAGTCATGCACTAATGCATCTGTTAAATTTTGATTGACTCGTAAAAAATTAGTTTGAAAGCAGTGTTGCTACACAAGAGAAACATACTTCCTTCAGTACATGTAGCCTATGGTTCTAATATGAAAGAAACCTGCGAAAATATGAAATTCCTTCTGGAAAAGATTGAATACAGTAAATACTCCTGGAAATTTTGTGGAGATTTTAAAGTCATTGCTCTTTTGCTTGGACTGCAACTTGGTTACACAAAACATTGCTGTTTTATTTGCGAATGGGACAGTTGAGATTGAAAAAATCACTATATAAAGAAAGAGTGGATCAAGCGTAAGTCACTTTTTCCAGGACAGTAGAATGTTAAAAGTACACCTCTACTGAACTCTGAAGATGTACTTTTACTACCCTTGCATATAAAACTCGGCCTCATAAAAAAAATTGTAAAGGCGATGGACAAAAATGGTAGTGGATTTTTAAATCTGAAAGAGAAATTCCCGAAAAATAGCGACGCAAAAATCAAAGAGGATATTTGTAGGTCCTCGAATAAGGAAACTATTGAAGGATAACAGGGTTGAGCAAAAACTGAATGACCTTGAAAAACCCGCCTGAAAATGTTTTGTTAATGTCGTAAAAAATTATTTGGTTAACTACATGGCAGAAAATGACAAATATTTAATTAAGGAACTATTGATCTCATTCAATGCTTTGGGGTGCAATATATCCTTGAAGATACATATCCTGAACTCACATTTGTATTTTTTCTCTGAAAACCTGGGTGCTGTGAGTGACAAACACGGCGAGAGATGCAACCAGGATATTTCCCTTATAGAGATGCGATATCAAGGCCGTTGTCGTCAAGGTCGTTCAAGTAATGTTAGCCGATTACTGCTGGGGATTGAAAAGGGACCTACTGGAAGCTAAGTACTCGCGAAAATCATAAATGTTGTGTATAAGTGGATAATTGTATAAGTGAAAGTGTGTTTTCGTACATTTAAAAAGAAATATATATTTGAATGTCACAAAGAAACCTGACGTGATATATTTTTTTAATTAATATTGTTAAGTGGCTATAGTACTATCTAAATTAGACAGACCTTTTCGAGTGACAAAAAAAAGATTCATTTTGTAGACCAGTGTAATCTTTAGGTTTGAGTGTATGCTTCAGTATACTTGAAGTGGTCGATTGTCTCAAATTAAGGATATTGAATCCTATCAGTTTCCTTCCCTTGAATCCATTGTAGATCATATTTTAACGAAATATTTGGTACACTTTAGTATACAAGAGTCAGAGTATCAGTCTGGTAACACTTGATGATTGATGAATATTATATATCATACAGAGCCTTCGTTTGACCCTGAAACTTACGTGATCTATAAATGTAGACAACCAACATGATACGTTGGTAATGATTAACACAAAATCAATTTTCTTAAACTACAACTTATGTTTATTGATCTTTTTTTAGTTTTTTTAATAATCTTTTTCTTTGAATTATATACACAGTTTAGCACTAGAAACGAAAATAAACATTACATATGACCAGTCCTTCATTGTTTTGAACCTAAAGTAAAAATAAAATGTTAAAATAACTCCATTGGAGCAGATGCTATTGGAGGAAAAAATAAGAAGAGAAGCGAATGTTGTAGATTTTTTTTATGGAAAATATTGTTAATGAAATGCAAACGAAACGAAAATTATTTCTTTTAAATAATCAAATGTGTTTAAGAGGTGCTTTTAAAAATAATTTTTATTGCTCAGGACGCATATAAACTAATAAGAATGTCGAATAATAAATTTCGAAGATAGATGCAGGGGAAATTTTAGTAATATTTTTGGTGACAAATGATACCACCTATAAATAATTCAACATAAAAAAATTTATGTTCCTAAATTTAAATGAATCACTCACTGGATACGTGGGTTGCAAGATTAAATGGAGGCTCTGTATTATGGCACATAATTATCTTGGTCAGTTGATGAGCTGAGTTTTATCATCATATTACCAGTAATGTAAAGTCATGTACGAAAAAATGCATATAATTGTTCTGTATTTAATTACATATCGGTTACTGCTGTTGATGCCTGGTTTTGTGGGAGTGTTACCAAATTGAACTGAAGCTTAGTTTATTTTTGAATCTAAATATAAATCAAAATTAAACTGTGAAATTAAAATAAATTGGAGTTTGACCCTGGATTAAAATTATGCATTTTGCTCGAGCCAAAAACATTGGTCCACAATTGCAATTGTACAATGTTGAAATATTTTATGAAATATAACTACCATTAATCGATAAAAAACTTATTTTCAGATCTTACACAGTATGTCGGAAAAATAACGAAACCTTAAATTTAAAGAAAACTACTTGCGCCATCTATAGTGCTGTGTATCTCCTCTGTAAAACGAGACCACCATTCTTAGAATCGATCAACGGTCAAGTTATAGCGCTTAGTGGTGTACGTTTTGTCACCTAGTTACAATAACCCGATGAAACAAAGAGTTAATATTAAATTTTGTTTCAAGCTCTGTAAAATTTTTTACAGAAACATTTTAATTCATGAAAAAGTTTATGGTGATGATTGATTTTCCCGTACACGTGTGTTCGAGTGGTATAAGCGATTCCAGAAAGGTCGTTTTGATTTGAACGACGAAAAAGTGCGTGAAATGACATGTAAATATTTTTTTTTATTGGTGTGGATCCAGTTTTAAATTTTAAGCCAGGTTCACATCAATAAAAATTTGCGTTGAGTGGGCTGTATGTGTTGTATGTGGTATGCCTGTGCGGCAATGTAGACGCTCTGATATACAAAGTCACACACCAATATTGTCGTCGTACAGCGCGCACATGAACCATCTGTTATCGACCAGGTAATGAAAACAAATTGTTCCAGTAAATTCAACACACACGCAAAATTTTATTGGTGTGGACCCTAGCTTAAAGCTGGGTTTTTTTGCTTTCCCCTTCCTCCTTTTCACTTTTCGTGCTATATACAGGAGGTGAACCAGGAAAATGAGTTAAAGAAAAGGAACAGAACGGAAATAAAATATGGTGTTTTGCTCTAAAAAAATTGTTTACTGTGATAAGTGCTGAAGGGGTGGCGCCCCAACGCCGTTCCTCACGAGCCGCCATTGGTACTTTGTTCAATGGGTTTTAACCCCAACGGACAAAAAGTAAAATTCTATTTTAAGGAATTCTCTTCTTTTTCCTGCTGAATTTAAACGTGTTAGTATATCCACTGAAAATAATGAACTGTCGGGACGCTAAAAAACCACTACGACCGACAAAATCGTGAGAAACAGCATTCTATTCCAAATTTACGCCGCACTACCGTTGTTTTCCAGCGAGCGGTTAACCGCTGTAACCGCGAAACTGCCCGCTATTTTCACAGTTTGAAGATGGACTTCAAGAGAGCGGTATGTATTGTTGTTCTAATACTAAGGAATAGAAAAGACGTCAATACAAATTTTACAAATAAGTTCTATTGGTTACAAATTGTGGCGCGGTTTTTATCCGCGAGCCATTTTGTAACATTTCACGGTTTTAAAATCAGTCAAGGGAAAAAACGGCAAGGGCGGCCGCTTGTATTAGTTTTCTTGACTCACAAAGTCAGGCGGTTAAAAACCACGGCGGTTTAGCCGTAGTACGGCCTAAGGCTTATAGAATAAATTGTACTCTTTTTACCTAATAAAGTCATCAGAATATTCAGACCTCGTCAGTTACTTAAAATTGCTTCTCAGCCAGATGAAGCTATCAAAATATGTACAGAAATATGTATCATTTGTCACCAAAAAATATTACAAAAATTTCCCCTAGATCCGTCTGTAAAATTATATGTAAGATTAGTTATTAGTTTCTATGTTTCTTGAGAAATATTTTTTTTAAAGCACCTCAAACACATTTGATTATTTAGAAGAAATAATTTTCGTTTACATTTTATTAACAATATTTTCCATAAAAAATCTACGACATACCCTTCTCTTCTTTTTTCCTCTCTTTTTCCATTTGCTCTATATTTGATGTAGGACTGGTTAAATGTTATGTTTATATTCGTTATTAGTGCTAAACAGTGTATATAATTTAAATAAAAAGATTATTTATAAAAAACTGAAAAAAAACAATAAACGTATGCCGCAGGTTAAGACTATTAGTGATTTCGTGTTAATCATTGCCAACATGCCATGTTAGTTGGCCACAATTATAGGGCGTGGACTTCAGGATTAAATAAATGCACTGTAGAAAAGATGATTAAGTAACACGAGAGGATGTCCAAATCATGTTTGCAGTTGCTTGGTAGTAGGTCATATGGTCGAGCATTGTCGAGCTGCAATATTACTCGTAGATTATATTACGTATTAAAATAACCAGTATAAAATTTGTTCCTTTTCCATGTTTTTTATAACTCATCCATTCCAATTATGGATTTTTTTCTCCGTGTACCTATCAGCACAAGTTTTCGTTTATTGAAGTGGTAAAAGAATGCTGTTTTGACGGGCTGATGTTTTGATATCAGCTTCGCCAAAACATGTTTCGAAAACATACACGCTTAAAAATAATAAAATAGTTCATAAATATTGTAAAATATTTCATTGGGTTTATTAAAAGTTCATCTGTTTGTGCTAAACTCTGATATCTTTTATTTGAAATGGTATAAATGTTAACGTATGTTATAACTATCATTCTGCTCTATTATATCTGCCCATCGTTCTGAAATCTAAGTTTCTCTACAATTTTCTCTCGCTATTGATTTTTTAAATAAATCAAACCAAAAGAGATGGTGTTGTGGGTTTTTGTATGCACTTCAGTCGAGCAGAGTTTTTACTTTCCACCTCATTTTTGCATTAATCGTCGTATCAATCGTTTGGTTTTTCCCTTTATTTCGAGCCCCAATTGTCTTCTCGGTAACTTTTTGTCTTACAGATTTTATTATAGCCCATTCATCGCCCATTCATCGCCCCATTCATCGCATAAGTCTCTGGTTTCTCTAACTTCTGCTTCATTCTACGTTGGTATTCCTTCCTAGTATTTTTGTCTGTTTATAATTTTTCAATGTCGTATTTTTTTTTTAATTGAATTGAATTTGAATGTTGGAGAAATCTGAATAAATTGATTATACTTACGATTTATACAATATTAATCATATAATAAGCTCTATAGAAAATACTATTACTACTATGATAGTGTGAGAGAATGGTTGATTATAACACTTAGAACAATGATGTATTATTGTCTACAAAATAATAATGTAAGAGTTAGTTAGTACAAGAAACAGAAATTTGTTGAATTTAAATTTAAATTTTAGCTCTTCAGGACGAGATATGGCCGATGACTTGGTTTGTTGGGCTGCCAATGTATCGGTCACCCAATCAGATTTCGCCCGCGACCGACACCGCTTAACTTCAGTTATCGAGAACTGTGCGCTCGAAGTGGTGCGGCAGTTCAGACACCCTTGAATTGATATTAAGGAAAGTAGATTCTAATTTGGAAAAAATATCCTCAACGCGGTGTCAAACAGTTCGAATTTGAAACCTTTGTTGTTATATACAACATGAATATTTTTCGCAAAACATTTCTTTTCTGAAATGACTAAATCAGATGGTCTGTACTAATCCCTTACATTTGAAGAATTTTTTTTTTTAAATATTTTAATATCAAAATAATAACTTTTTTCATATTTTGAAAAATACTCTAATGCATCCAGTACTCCCTTGCTGCTTTGAAGCAGCATATGGTTTTGCATTGTTGAGTAGGTATAAAACTTCCTTCTGATTAATTTGTCTTGGTGTTTTTTGAAATATGATATTCTGCACGTATTTCAGTTGGTTGCAGAGAATCTAAGTTATAACTGATTGATCTCTGTCGACGTCGAGGTCTAATAGATCATTATCTTAAATCATGTTTTCCGAAATTTCAAAAATTTCCGAAATTCCATGTTCATCGTATAGAAAATGATTCATTTATCATTGCAAGTAAATAAATACGAGGTGAGTACATAATGAGACTGGTGGCATAGCTTTCGATCTGGCTTATAGATCTGTTGGCTTCCCGTTTGGAGGTGATACATGCCAACAGGTGATGCGTTTTCAATGCGAGCTTTGAACGGCCCCCTACGGTGGGCCATAGCAATCCTTTTCGTGAACCGAATTTTGCTAGTGCCTTCTGAAAATGATTGATTATAATTTCCAGCAAACAGTGCGCTATCAAATTTTGTTTCAGGAAAAGAACAGTATTGCCAGATCGAAACCTATGCTACCAGTGTCATTATTTTATTTACACACATCGTATTATGGTATTTTATCTAGTGATTTCATAATATATACTATATTTTCTACTTCGGTACGACCATTAAACCGGTAGAAAATGTATCAACAAGTTTTTGACGCTGCTTTTAAATTTATTTGTTTCTATGGAAATTTCTTTGGATCATGCTGATTATTGTAAGCTTCCATCATATTAAATTGTTATTTTTTTAAATTAATATCAAAGCTAGAATGTTGTTGTTTTTAAAACAGTATTTTTTAAAAATATATTAACTTTCCATGGATGTGCTATAATATAAGTAGAAAGTGTTTTTGGCATATTTGCAGTATTTGGCATAAGGTTATATGCTATCTTAAAGTTTATTAATGTTGATAATAACTGATATACATAAACTTTAAAATTGGAAACGTTTATTTAATATTGGAAGATTAATTATAATATATTCATATATATTCTAGTGCAAATAGGTTTGGTCTTATCAAAATGATGTGGCTATTAACAGAGATAATTTGTACTATGCAGTTAATCAAATATTTTTAATAAGAACTTATAATAATACCGTAAAAATATTTGAAAAAATCGAATCTTGATATTTATTAAAAATTAATTAAAAATATTTATAAGTGGCACAACGACTTTAGTAATAGATCAATAATGCGTCGGTATCAGTGCTTTTTCATAGAGGCAAAAAACTCATCTTCTAGAAGGATCATAAGGGGATGTTCCCCCTAATGATCCAGCTTAGATTTTTGAAGCTCCATCCATGCAGAAATGTGCCAATAAACAAACAAGTTGAAACTATGGTGGATGTGTGCAGAATTGCGTCGGATTGGAGTTTTACTTCGTTTATCTGGATGTTTGACAAGGAGTCCTCTATATGTGTGAGTCTTGAAACTTTTGTTTACTTGGATTCTTGAAGTTCATCCATCTCATCTCAGTTTTGGACAAATGCCAACATGGTTTCAGTCCTCTTTAAATCGAGTAGCACTTCTTTACCGCAACAGGTATCCTCGCCAAAAGCGTGAAAATTGCGTATCGTTTAAAATTATGGTATGGTGAGCTCAATTGCTCAACTAATCGGCGAGTTCTAGCTGATGTATTAACTTCAAGGTATCGTGCAGGAACCTGATGGCTAAAAATATTTTAATATTACCAATCAATGAAGATTTAAACTTGATAACAAAAATTCTAAAACGCTAATAGCAACATTCACATAGCATAATTTCTTAAATTCTCCTTTGTGGAAGATTTCTCAAAATGTGCGAATATCTTGAGAATGTTTTTATCCCACAGATGAGTGGTCACGACTGCTCTTATCATTCACGCTTCAAGAAGAACGCTTCATCAAGAACGCTTATCATTCACGTTTAACGCAGTTTATAAAAGTAATGAATTTTTTGGGATTCTAGTTGTGTTCTTATTACGTCAGATTGCAGAAAAGGACTAACGATACAAGTCGTATGTGATTAAGATACCACAAATGCTCTCCGAGGCTGCCCGGATAAAGCAAGTTTTCGGTCGCAAGTTGCCTTTTTTTCGATGTAAAATGAAGGTGTGTAGATGCGTTATGAAAATAATTGTGGTGGTGGTTCAAGTTGGGGGAAGTTATCTATTACATAAAGATATTCTAAGGAGTTCTCTAAGACATTAAAAAAAAACTTTTGGAATTTTTAGTTTTCGACCAATAAAACTTTGTTTAAAAACTGTTTGTTTTGTTCGTATTTTGGCGACGCACCTCGTATATGTGATTTTCTTCGGGATTTGAGTTTCAGAAGCATAAGTAAATTCAAGGAAACAATCAAAACAAAAGGTAGAAACAAATACGAATTAAAAACAAAAATATTGTTACATGACATGAAGTAAATTATAATCTTTTAAAACTACCTAGGACAGTTCTGGTAATATTTTATCGTCGTATTATGTTATCTGACTATGCGTTCTAAAGTCTTCCACTGTTAAAAGTGGTATCGAATTGTGTTTCGACCACATAATGATTCACATTATCTTTCAGTTCAATTGAGTTCAAAGATTCTTTGCTCTTAATGATCAATAATGAGAACATTTAGACTTTGTTTGATATACGTGTATCTAGATGTTAAATCCACTTAGATATATATATATATATATATATATATATATATATATATATATATATATATATATATATATATATATATATATATATATATATATATATATATATATATATATATATATATATATATATATATATATATATATATATATATATATATATATGTACTGTTAGATTTTCTTGGACTGCGTCCAATGAGACAGCAATAGCTGAGTGTCATCGCGCACCCAGCCGTTGGGTTCCACAAACTCATGTGGAACACACAACAACGTGCGTCTCCGCCTAAATGGACACTTTTGTTGGTTGTTTGACCGGGAAGGAGCCCCACCTATCCCTTCAACTGGATGACATATGTTTCGTCTCTCGAGGTTCAGACTCTTCAGGTCGCCGACATATACCATACCATCAAGAATAGCGAGACCCTATCCACAGCCAACAACCCATGTTTTCGAAGACCTCCCGTCGGATGGCGTATATATGCACTGTTAGATTTTCTTGGACTGCGTCCAATGAGACAGCAGTGGCTGAGTGTCATCACACACCCAACCGTTGGGTTCCACAATCTCATGTGGAACACACAACAACCTGCGTCTCCGCCTAAATGAACACTTTTGTTGGTCATCCAGTTGAAGGGATAGTTGGGGCTCCTTCCCGGTCAAGCAACAACAAAAGTATTCATATATATATATATATATATATATATATATATATATATATATATATATATATATATATATATATATATATATATATATATATATATATATATATATATATATATATATATATATATATATCTATATATATATATATATATATATATATATATATATATATATATATATATATATATCTATATATATATATATATATATATATATATATATATATATATATATATATATATATATATATATATATATATATATATATATATATAGATATATATATAACTTGTTAACAGAAATAAACTCCTAACAATTCTTGACCTTAAACGAAACATTCAGGCCACCGTTGAAAATATATCAGGCGATATGTATGAAAGAGTAATTGAAAATTAGGTCTCTAGAATGCGTTCCACCAGACGAAGCCAAGGGGTTTCATCGACATTGTTTTTAAAACATAATGCGTCTTATGTGTCCTCAATTATGTGTCTTCAAAATAAAATAAAAATATCGTATTATTACTGTTATCATTGTAGTATGTAGGTATATATTTCATGATAGTTCAGATTCGTGATTGAAAATGCTTTGATGATTAAATAGACTGAGTTTCTATCATTAGATAATCAATACCTGAAAATGATATATGTCTTCTATCAAAAAGCAAACAGAAAATGTCAATCGATCATCGATACAAACGCTGTTTGTTTTTAAGAAAATATTGAATTTTGCAGAAGAGCTCAGAACTTATACTCATCGAATATTTTACAAATTATTAAAACATTTAATAATTTCACATAACGGTATTTTTTAAACTATGAATTTTCTCTTGTGGCCTCATGTATATATGTGGGATTTAGTAGAAGATATGGGAGAATGTTACCAGCGTAATGAGTTTGTCAAGCCGATTTTGGAAATATTTTGATCTCACCTGTTTTGTATGCTAATTAAATGTCTCAACCTATTTTTTACAGGGGATTAGGGACATTGTTCTGGTAATGTTGCCAAACAGGTCATCGTAAAGTTCCTGGCAAGATTACTTCGAAAATAGATGTACAGCTTCAGAAAAGGTTCTCTTTAACTTGTGTTATTTGATACTGTAAAACGAATAAAATGACCAAGATTCTTTCTTTACATAAGAACATGTATTTTTAATATTTTTTGAGTTTTAGATAGTGGCGAAAAACCCAAACAAAGGAAAAAAAACTAATCTCGTGTCCCAAATACTAAAAAGAAGTAGTTTCATCTACTCTGATATTTTCGATGTAGACGCCCCCGCCAAATACCAGGTTTGTCATAATTTGGGTTTTCGCGAAGTTGATTTTGACCCCCACTTCTTGGAGACTTTGTTGAGATCTTTCAACATCACAATAGCATCATTCAGACGGTCGGCTATTAAGACTAGGTCGTGGGCGAATCTCAAGTGGTTGAGGTTTTCACAGTTAATCTTCACTCCTAAGCCATCTCATCGTGTTTGTTTGCACATGTATTGAAGTAAAGTTTTTTTTCTTTATTTGGGGTTTTTCGCCACTATCTAAAATTCAAAAAATATTAAAAATATCTGTTCTTATGTAAATAAAAAATCACTGGGTAAAAACAAAAAAAACAAACGGAGACAAATTTCCCAGTGATTCTTTTTTGTAATAAAATTGCCTAACGAACACATTTAAAAAAATATAAAAATGTTCAAAAAAAATATACAAACTTTTAATGTTGACCTTTGGGGAAGTATTCTCCTCCCGTTTTCAAAACGAATCTAAAAATAAATTATATTAATTTCTATAAATTCTGATAAGATAGAAAGTAAATATATTTTTTTGTGTATGTCAATGATACTTACATTGACAATTAGTTTTTAATGACAGTGACATACTACCAAAAAAAAATATTTATAGGTTAGGTTTCCCGTATGATTGTGATTGTTTATTGAAATTCTTAAATGTGTTTAATTGTATTCTTTAGAATCGGGAACCATGTTGAATTTAAATCTACCGAAATTTTTATTTAAATTAATTATACCGGTTTCTTTTAATCTTCTGTGTATTTTGTTACCGATTCTTTTAATACCGTTTTGGAATTATTCTAATTGATTTTATCACCCGATTCCCATGCGTGTTGACAAATTCTAGATTTATTAAAATCGCCCTTTCTAAGAAGGTTTTTCTTTTATTCTAATTATATATTTTATTACATAAGAACATATATTTTTAATATTTGTTGAATTTTTAGATCGTGGCGAAAAAACCCAAATAAATAAAAAAAAATTAACACAATCATTCAGACATTACTTTGAAGTAAAGTATTGAAAAGTTTTGGTGAAATGATGTCGCCTTGACGAACACCTTTCTATATCAAATTTGTCTGTGTTGTCATCGTGGAGTCGGGCATTTGCAGTGGCATTTTCGTAAATGTGTTTGATGAGTGCAATGCAGCGGTAGTCAATTTTGCAATCTGATAGAACTGGTAACATCGTCTACTGATCCACTGTGTCGAATGCTTTATTGTAATCTATAAAGATAAGCACTAGAGGTTTATTATACTCCATCGACTTTTCTATGAGGCTTTTCAATACTTGGAGGTGGTCATTAGTGCCATTGCCTGTTCTTGGTATGAGTCTAGCTTATTGCATAGTCGTAACTTGAATCTGTGATAGGAGACTGATAGGTGGGTAGTTTTCGACTTTTGTTATGTCTCCCCTCTTATGTAATAATATTATCACTGCATTGTTCCATTGGGATGGTGTTGTTCCCTTTGAAAGACATTCATTAGAGATAATTCTCAATGGTTGTAATAGTCCTCATATTTTGATAGCTTCTGTGACTATTCCATCATCTCCAGGAGATTTGTTGTTCTTCATCTTAGATAGTGCTCGTTTTACTTCAACTATTGTGATATATGAGATGTCCTCTGACCCTTGATTTAAATCTCTTGTAATTTCGTTATCTAAGGTTTCTTTTGTTTGTCCTTTATATAGCTCGGCACAAAACATTTCTACCATTTTTAGAATTTCTTCTGTGTTACTTTTGACATTTCCATGTTTGTCCATCAGCTTACAAATGTTTTTCTTGCCTTGAAAAAGTTGCAGCAAAGTTTTCGTCTTAAGTTTTCTTATATCCTTTCTCACAATTTTCGAAATTTCTTTAACTGTCGTAGTTGTGGATAGTTTATTCCATATTTCTTCATTAAATCGTTTCTCTCCTTCATACGCTCTTTCATGTTTTGGCTTATCTTTTCGTCCTTCTTCTTTTTGCTGGAACAACAGATTTTTCAGCTTTTTTGATACTATTTGTAAAACTTTCATTTTCCATGTGTCTTATTCCTTCCAAGTTCTCTTCTATTTTATTTTGGAAAAACTCCACGTTCTCAGGTGATACCCACTTTCAGTACTTGGTCTTGGCTATGAGTTTCGTTCTTTCTTTCTTTATGGTTAGGGCGAACTTAGCTATCACCACTCGCTGATTGCTACCAGTTGTAGATGTATTAAGTACCGAGACGTCATGGACTATTTATGTTATATTTGTGATCATAAAGCAAATTTCGTTCTTCTGTGTGCCATCGGAGCTTATCCACGTCCATTTATTTTGTGGTTTTTTTGTTAAAGAAAGAATTCTCTCTCCATAACCATTACAACCGAGTGAACTTTCCGCGTTATTTTGTTTCTTCCCGATCTTTGCTTTAAAAATCACCCATCATAAAAGTGTAATAGTTTGGACTCTATTGCAAAGTTGTATCAAGGTTGTCGTAGAAGGCGTCTTCATTCTCTTCGTCGGATTCTGATGTTTGGGCGTGAGCCTCGATAATGTTTAAACTGTATCTTGTGTTTAGTTGAAATATGAAGTAGATGATTCTGGGGCTGATGCTCTTTATTTCTTTTGAATTTCCAAGATGCTTCTTGTGAACGATGAAACCCACACCGCCCTCAGATTTATTTTCGCGACCTTTGTAGTGGAATAGGTTCCCAGAATGAAGAGCAATTTGGTCTTCTCGTCTCCTTCTAACCCCACTGAGACCTATGACGTTTATTTTTCTCAGTTCTTCCTCCAGTTCCGTCATTCTTTCAACCGATAACAGCTTTAGCCTTGTAGGAACATCATTGTAGTAGTCGTGTTGATTTATGTTTTGGTTCAGCAAGTGAATTTCTGAAGACCCTCCTCTCAGACTCCGTAGAGCAACCCTTCTTGGAGGCGTGAGATTTACTCATTTGGGACCAAATCCATTGTTTTCGGTATTCGCCATTTGCTTGTAAGGGGTTTATTAGTCATACTCTTCCCCGTCGGTCAGACGGGTTGGGAGATGGTAGGGATATGGGTAGAATAAAATATGGTGTAGATGTGGGATTTGTGAGCTTGGGACATATTTCCTCCTTGGTTTTAGAAAATGAGAGAGATACATGGCTGGCGTGGGAGGGTTGCGTTCCTGAGTAGACCTGCCCTCTATCGGGTTCTTAGAAGGGTTTCTACCGCCTACCCTATAACCTGATACAAATCTAGAAATCCTCTAGTGACACTGATTTTTTCAAATTAATATTTTAGATTTTTTTTTTCGCAGCACTAATTCAAAGACAAATAGAATCTGTTTTATTTATATAAATTGGCCGATAAGGTTACAATCAAAGCAAATTCTAGTTTTTTATATAGTGTCTATACTTACAAAAGTGCGTCAAGTAATTGCTTATGTTATCTAAACAGAAACATAATGTGTACGTTTCATAAATGTATTGGGTTGAAGCAAGAGTTCGTCCCATCTTTTCAAGAAAAAATAATGACAAATTTTATTTACTAGAAATTATATTTAATCAACATAGCTATCGTTCTGTTCGATGACCTTTCTCCATTTCTTTGGTAACTGTATAATTCCCCGCTTATAGTTTTAAGGTTGTTTCCAGGTGATTTTTCAACTTTTCGAAATAAATATATTTTTTGATTTGTTATATTCTGTTTTTTATCCATATTTTCTTTGGCGGGACTCTCTACACTTGCTGGTCTGGTCTTTCATGCCAAAGTGGTTTCTGTAGAATTCAATTGGGGGTCATTCTACAGATGTAATCAATGTGTTGGTTGGTCTCATTCTGATGTTTGTCTTTGGGTTGTATCTTCATCAATCTTATTTATATTCATTTTAAGCAGTGTTCATGTTTTTGCTCCATAAAAGAGGATTGATACAATAAAAGGTGAATTTTGTTTTTTATAGTGATGTTTTTCTTCTTTCAGATTCATTTTTTACTGTATGCGAATGCTCCTGTTACTCAACCAATAGTGCTGATTTATGTTGGCAATTTTCCTTTTTTATATCACAGTTTCTAAGTTCTTGGATTCTTGCACCTATTCGATTTGGTCTTTGTCTAAGGACACTTAAAGCTTTTGCTTTAACACTTAAAGCTTTGTCTAAGGACACTTAAGGCTTTTGAGTCATCATACTTTGGTATTTTTTGCATTTATCCTTAGACCATATGACTGGACAACGTCCTGCAAGATCGTGTTTAGGTGGACATCCCCATGGCGAATTTCAGCATCAGCTGGAGAAGTTATACACTCTCAGTTGAGCCACACATAACATGATGTCTTTAAGAGTCAAATAATTTTGTTGGTTGGTTGGTCTTGTTTACTTTTCAGTGCTTTCTACAGCGCAGGCGGTTGTATGCAATCAAATGCTGACTTGAAGTCAACTAAGACTGGTATTTTTTCTCTGCATCTAATTTATTTTTCTGGTAGTGAATGTATGAAATATATAGCTTCTGTTTGGTCCAAATCTTGGTTGTTGCTCTTTACTGGTCTGTTTAACATATTTCTGTAGTCATATCTGTATATCTTTCATAAACACGACTGTTCCTACATTATCGGTTATTCCTTTTCTTTTAGTATTGGTATTATAATTGTTTTTTCCATACAAAAGATGTCCCACCCTCTTTTGATTTTTGAAAAAGTCGTTCAGGGGACGGCTGAAGAAATGTGCAATTATTACGTGAAACACGGTAAAAAATGCCATTATTTTTGGATATTTTAAAAAAATGCACGACTATTAAATATCCGGTATTTATTAGAGGTCAGAGACCTTAATTACTACGTTTTATTTAATGCAACATATTTCCCGATATTTTATTATGTTATCCAAGTGATTATTGCACAGATGCCTATTAATCATTATTTCATATTTCAGAGAATTGGCTCAAAATATAAACTTGCATTAGTGCATATGTACTTTTGAATTGTTGCGACCAGATTAATTTGTTCTAGTTTTTTCCCTATATATTTCTGGAATTTAGATACAGTAAATCCTCAGTTATGAGAACTAATAATTTTTTGAAAATATAAGATTTTTGAAAATATACAAATACAGTTTATATATACGGTGTTATTGCCACAACCTTTTTTTCAAAGAATTTTTAAAAATATAGTGTCATCTGCGTTATATGTCTGGCCATTTGTTAGATTTAGTGCATTTACAATTAAATGAAGATCTTGTTGAAATGGGGCTATTAGCTCAGGATTTGTAGACAATTTTTCGTCAGTTATTTTTAAAAGTCGAAGTCTATTTTTTAAGTTGATTTTTATTACGAAAACTATTTAGCTGGAATCCTGGTCTATCTTATATATATATATATATATATATATATATATATATATATATATATATATATATATATATATATATATATATATATATATAGATAGATTCTTCCTCGTTGCTTACCACTTGTTACCACCAGTTGCTTACCACCAGTTGCTTACCACCAGTTTAAAGGTGAAAAAGTGATCCAACCACATTTTAAGATATGGTGTCCTTCGTCGGCGAATACGAGACCTTGCATTTCGCTAACAAGGGGACGGAGAAGGTTAAGCTGGAGGAATAAGGTGTATTGTAATAGTTTTTGTTGTGTGGGGCTTGCATTATCGTAGAAGTCATAATTGGTAAGTACCAACTCTAGTGATTATTTCCAGTCAAATATGTTAACTGTAACTTTGATTCAGAGAGATCTGCTGACCAGCATATTTGTGGTGATTGATTTGCATACCTCCATGATTCCGTTGTTGTGGTCTAATGATCTACTTTTACTGTGACCATTCGCATCCGAGTTTCCCGATTACAGTATCGAAGATTTCTTCTGATAAATATCTTCCTTTACGTATTACAAACAAACAATATATATCCAAAATAGTATTTTCTTTCTCTTTTTTTTATAAGTTTATAAACGGTACATACTTCAATTACATTAATAAAGGAAACGGCTTGAAACAGAAATTGTCACCCATACTCCACGTGAGTGCCCTGTTGGTTCCTTCCACTGTTACCATAATGTCAACAGTAACTCCCGAGAAAATTCCTGACTTTATAATCTTCAATCGGGCCCAAGTGGACCACTGAAAGCAGCTGAAGGAGCCAACAGAGTGTGAGATTCCGACCTGTATGGGAGACGATACAAGTCACAACGCCTATAGCCATCCAACTGCGGAATAGGAAATTATTTCATTGAATCATTAAATTATATTAGTTGTCCGTCTATTTGTAGGTTGTATCATTTCTCATGTCATGAAAGAAATTTCGATAAATACATTATTAAAGAAAAATTAGTTTTTTTTTATATTAGTTTAGTTTATTTATTAGTTTTTTAGTTATATTTAAAAGTACACATTTAATATTAACAATAAGAAGGTAAATGGTGAAATTCTAGTGAGATAAAAAATTCTTAGCTTTTTTAGAGTTATATAAATAACTTTTTCTAAAGGTCAGTGGTATTTATCATTTGTCTGGCGGATTCAAACGGGCTAGAGTGTATTGATTCAATGTATGTAACTATATGCTAACAACACAAACAAGTTCGAGAAAAATAATATGGGATAATTCTCTTGAATGGAATTATTGCAAAATTAGGTAAAGTTGTAAACTTTAAATTTTCTGGGCTAATAGTTTTTACTGATCTGTGACATATATTTTTTCTCTCTGTTTTAAAACATATCAATTAAGTTGAAAAAGGTTATGATTATAAATATTTTTTTGGATGGATTGTAAATTGAATTATTTAACAATTTAGTATATTTTTCCAACTCATACTGGATCTACGCCTCTTTACTTGAATTTATATGCCATGGCGGTATTTTGTAATGATAGAAAAACCATCATGGAAAAATCGTATGATATATATTATTTAAAAAGATAAGGTATCTATTTGGTGGTCTTCCTACTGGACGACGAGTGTTTGAGTTTGTTCTGTTTTAGCCCATCGCTCTAAACATTATGAATTTATTCGTCCTATCTGGTCCCTTCAGTTTCTCCTCATTTAACAACTTCTTGCACATCAAATTCGTCTCTTGCTGGTTATCATATATCTTAAAGTTACTTCTTTGATGTTTGAGAGTGTAATCATCTACGTAATTCGTAATATTACTTAGATCATTATACTTATTATAGCGGCAGATTTAGATCAATGAAACAAATGACCATAATTTATTAAATTCAATAGATTTTTCATCTGATGTATAATATTTGATGTTTGTGAGTGTTATCATCTCCGTTATTAACAAAGTTATGAAACAAAGAAACATAGGTTTATTGAATTCAATAGATCTTTCATCTGACGTATTATCTATATGGCTTCTATTGTTGATATGTTTGCTTTAAATTCGTGTTGCTCTTTCGCTATAGGTATTTTACCATTGATTATATCTAAGAAGTATTTCATTAGAATTTTTAGAAAAAACTTAGGTTATTCCTCTATAGTTCATATGGCTGTATTTGACTTTTATTCTATATATTGGAATGGTTATGCTAATTTTTTATTCCGTGGGTAGCTTCTCATATTTGATAGCTTTTGGAGTGTTGTGCTCACTTTCTTTTCAATTTAAGGTCCTCCATACTTTATTATTTATTAGCGATAATGTCTGCTCCGGATGATTTTCTAATTTTAAGCTTGCTATATATAGTCTTAGGTCTTCTATTATGATATTGTTTTTTCATTGTTTCCTGTAGAATCTTCTTGATTTTCTTCTAGTTCTTGATAGACGGACTTGAAATGATAGTCCCGTTCCTAGTATTCACTTGTACCTGTCAACATGTTCCGTATTTTTCTTTAGCCACCGTATATGTCAGGCTCCATTTAGGCATATCTATCTTTTCCTGTTGCTTCGGTCGCTATAGTAGTTATGTACAATTGAAAAATGTCCCTTTAAATTCACTTAAAAATTGAGTGAACTATGTTCACTTAAAATTAACTGTATTTATCTATCTGTGATCTGAAACATATGAGAGCTGTATGATATTTAAAAAGTGATATTTTTCGTAAATATAACCTTTCACAACAATACTGTCAAACGATCAAGTCGCTGCGTGATTTAGTTTTTGAATGGCGGACATTTAAATAGAACAACTTTTGTGATTTTACAACAATGGAAAAAAATTGAATATCGAGCCATGATAAAATACTTGTTTTTGAAAAAGAAAACAAATGATGAGATTAAAACGGAGATCAGCGAAGTTTATGGGGACTCTCCACCTTCGTTATCAGCCATAAAATATTGGGCAACTGAATTCAAACGTGGCCTTATAAACATTTTTGTTGAAGATCTCCAGGTCGTCCAGATGATGTTACTACTTCAGAAATGATTGAAAAAAATCCATGATATCGTGATAAACGATCAGAGAGTGAAAGTGCGCGAGATTGCTGAGACTATGGACATCTTAATTGAATGGGTGCAGAATATTTTAACAACTCATTTAGATATGAAAAAGCAGTCCGCAAGATGGGTTCCGCGATTGCTCACAATTGACAATAAACACACTTGTGTGTCAACTTCAAAAGAACTTTTAGCGATGTTAATACACAATCGGAATGATTTTTGACGTCAGTTCACAACTGTTGACGAAACATGGATTCATTACAGCACCCCAGAGACCAAAGAACAGTCTAAACAGTGGGTTTTCCGAGGCGAATCTGCCCTAAAGAATTCTAAAGCGATTTTATCGGCGAACAAAGTCATGGCTACAATGTTTTGGGATGTACACGGCAAAATTCACGTCGATTACATGGAAAATGGCAAAACGATTAATGGAGAGTATTATGTGTAACTTATTAGACCGTTTCAACCATGCTATAAAAGAAAAACGTCCGCATTTGGCGAAGAAAAAAATCCTCTTCCATCAAGACAATGTACGCGTGTACACTTGCGTCGTCGCCAAGGCAACATTCCATGAGTTAGGATACGAATTGCCTCCGCATCCACCATATTCTCCAGATTTTACACTAAGCGATTATTTCCTATTTTCAAATCCGAAAGAATGGCTCGGCGGAAAAAAATTGGTTCTAACGATGAGGTCATTGCTGAAACTAATACTTATTTTGAAGGGTTGGAGCAAGCGCATTTTGTAGAGGGGATATAAAAGATAGAAAAATGTTGGGCTAAGTGTATCGAACTGAAAGGTGATTATGATGAAAAATAAAATAAATTTTACATGTAAAAATGTTTTTTTATTATCAAGGCCAAGTACGTATACAACCCTCGTACATCAGATAAAACCGGGAACATTTACGGTAAACAAAATACCAGGAAGTTATTTTGATATTCCACAGTGATGATTGCAACGTTAAAATATCAGATGTAACTATATGCGAATTACTGATATAATACTTATTTGTAAGCTTTCACAAATGTATACTATATTTTTTACCTGAGACCTTCAATGCCACAAATCTCGCTAATAAATAAATCAATATATAACAGAACAGCATCTGATCGATTCATGTTGCTTAAAGTTCAAGAGAATTCTTGAAATAAACCAACATTTAACCAAGATGTAATATACTGGGCAAGATGTTAAGTTTTTTTTTTGTGAAGGGAGGAAACAGGGCAAATAACACAGGTCAACATGATTTTTACAACATTCATGAGAATGCTCTTTTTGCGTTTCATTTAGGTAGTTATTAAAATACCTTTTCACAGAAATGGCCTAACACGTCCTATTTTCAGGTGCCTGCTTCTCCTTTATATCATGGGATTATTGATATTATTTGTATCTGAATTTGGACTGGACAATGTAGGCATTACCACAAGAGCGTAAAGGGGGTACTTCCACAGTAGTCTACACCAATCTTTAAGGGCAGTTTTTATTGTTTTCTAGTTTAGTTTGTTTCTGTCTTGTTTACACTATAGTCAAATGTTTAAGTCGATTTTATATAAAATAGCAAGTTCTAGTCGTCGATTTTGCAAAAAGCCAGCGGATAAGTTTTGTTATATATGCGGACGATTTATTTTAAAGTCACAAGCTAGATTTATATCCGAGGTAGTCCAAAAAGCCTGTCTTTTATATTTTAAGTGTCAAATTGGAGATCAAGATAAAAGGTGCTTCTTCCGCCTCTCCATATTAAGCTTGGACTAAGCCATCCCAAAACTAAGACTTTGTCAAAGCCATGGACAAAGAGGTAATGGTTTCAAGTACATACAAGAAATATTTCCTCAATTAATTGATGCAAAACTAAAAGAAGGCATATTTATTGGACCTCAATTAAGGAAGCTTTTAGGTGATTTCCGTTTTCAAGAAAAATTAAATGCAACAAGAAAGATGAAAAGTATAAATACCTCATAGATGAATTCTTGAAAGCCTATGAAATCCTATGAAAGCCTATGGAATGAAAAAAATTAGCAAAAATTAAAAAAAAAATGTTAAAATTGGGTGTTCTATTCAAACTATCATATCTAGGTGAAATTAATAAATAAAAACTTTTTTCCAACGGCATTTAAAAGGGGACTTATATACTTTCATATACTTATTATATAGTTTAGTTTTATTTAAAAAAATATATTTATTTAGTTAGGTAAAGTTCACTGGTATGATGCTCTTCAAAAACCGATTCGGTCTCGCTTTCACTCTCTTTGTCGTCGAAAATATCAGCTACCTTATATAATGGTTCTACTTCAGACGCACAGCGAGTGCGAGAACGCGTGTTCCTTTTAAGCTAAATACAAAATGAAAGAAACCGATAAATTAATGTTAAAAAAATTAAAAATCAAAGTTTTCAATAAAAATATTATAGAAAATATATTTATGATTTATTTACCCCAAACTGAGTCAAGATTGAGAAAAACACAGTATTTGTGCAAAAGGTTATTTAACGGTTTTTATTTATTGACAAAACACTGACACAACAACAGCACTGGGTGGCGTATACCCACAAACTGATTACGGTTGCTTATATGTTTGTTAGTATTTATATCTTAAGATGCCTATGGTGGGGGATCTGTAGTGGGAATAGTAAAAAATTTTCCCCCGCTCAAAGTTATCCCCTCAACGTGACCGTTTAAGAGGACAGCCGAAAATGTTTGAAGATGCAGATTTTCAATCATTATTGTATGAAGACTCAATCCATACGCTGAAACGATTGGCAAAAGTATTGAATGTTGCCCAATCCACCATTTCCGGTGCATTGGGAAAGATGCAGAAGGAAGGAAAATCGGTTTCATATTAATTGAAGGAAAGAGATATTGAAAGGCGAAAAACCACTGTGATATTTAACTTGCCGGGCAGAAAAGAAAAGGTTTTTTGCATCAAGTTGTGACTAGTGATGGAAAGTGGATATATTTTGATAACGCAAAGTGTAAAAAATTATGGGTAGACCCAGGCTAGCCTTCAAAATTACTGCCAGTGCGTAGTATACATGAAAAGAAAGCTTTGCTGTGTATTTGATGGGGTAGAAGGGGAGCTGTGTATTACGAACTGCTGAAACCTGATGAAAAACCTGAAACTTGTACTGGCGATCGATACCGACAACAATTGATAAAATTGAACTGAGCATTGAAGGAAAAACAACCAGAATACGCCCAAAGACACGATTACGTCATTCTTCAACATGACAGTGCTCGGGCCCATGTTGTAAAATGTGTAAAAAACTATTTGGAAAACGTTTAATGGGACATTCTACCCTACCCGCCGTATTCACCGGACTTACCCCCTTCGGACTACCACTTATTTCGATCGATGCAGCACGGACTTTCAGAACGAAGAAATGAAAATTGAGCTTTGTGAATGTTTGGCTTCAAAAAACGAAAAGTTTTTTGAGGCGTGGAATCCATTCTTTAACAGAACGATGGGGAAAAGTAATAGCTAACGATGGCCAATGATTATTAAGGTAATTTATTTTGTTATGGAAATAAACGCTCAAATGTTACGAAAAAATCGATATTTTTAATCGAAGCACCTATTATAATATGTCGGTTATATAAAGGTCTGCATTTAAACTGTATGTAATGATGATATAATGTAATGTAATGGTGGGGTGACGCTAATAACATATAGACTCTCCATATCATAATTTCTGAAACGATAGATATATGCCGTTTTAATGCGAAAGTTAAATTTCGCTTTTCATCCTAACAAAAACGCTTTCACGTAAACAAAATCTAAACTCATTACTAAAGCCAACATATTTCCATTCTAGGTCCCTTTCAGTTTAAGCTTGACACGTCTTATGATTTTAGGCGTCTTATGCGCTGTAAGAGGAAAAATTCAATAGGGACAATAAGCAGGCATTGCAAGTCCATTAACACTCATCCTCAAAGCAATACTACGTGTAATTGTAAGAAAAGCCTCAAATCCTTGCTAAATAACTAAACGACATGGTGCACGAACTCATAGCATCCTAGCATATTTAACAGAACCACAAGAATACTGCTTCGCTTAGTAAAATACGAAATATATCTCACAATATGATGAAAGCAAAATCTTTTAAACTCTTTACTTTGTCACATCTTTTGTAATTGCATACATACTTTAAGTAAGCAAAAAATGTATCAGATCAGAAACTTTTTTTGACGCTCAGTATATATCCAATCTGGAAATACCGCACAATTACACGTTTCAAGCGATCTGGTTTCTCGAATGTTAATTTTT
Organism: Cosmopolites sordidus; assembly: GCA_031761425.1. NCBI lineage: Eukaryota > Metazoa > Arthropoda > Insecta > Coleoptera > Curculionidae > Cosmopolites > Cosmopolites sordidus. The sequence continues at coordinate 109,109 of JARFXV010002195.1, read as the reverse complement.
AAGTGTATAATTCTCTTTGGTTTTATTAACATAAACCAGTTTGTAAGAAAACCACAATAAATAAGTGCTGTGTCATGATCTGTGTTTACAAATGATGTTTGTAATTTGAGAAATACTCCTTCTTGAAAACATTTTCATCGAAATAATTGTTGTCTCAAGCTGTCTACCACCTTGTCATATATTGTCAAAATCACGTGTTTCTAAAGTGTCGTTCTTCAATTTATGGACCAAGAAAAATGTACATGATACTGCGATATGTTCATCGAGTAACAGCTAAAGGCTTTTTTAACAGTATCTTCAAAAATGTATGGTCCAATAATATCATCAAATCAAATGGCGATACGAATTATAACTCGACACGGTGGAATCATCTTTGATGGATATCACAAGGATTTTGTACAGCCCATTTTCAACCAGTTTGTTTATTAATGAACAATATCAATGTAAATTTATAGTCAGATTATTTTAAAATGAAATATTGTTTTTTTTTAATCTAAAATCGATTTAGATTTTAACGTAGTCCTCTTTTAGCTTGATACACTATGCCCAAAGATTTTTCATCTTGTTTTATACCTTCCAAAAAGTACGACTTGTGGAACTGTGTAAAATATTCCTTTGTTTCTGCGATGATCTCGTTATTTTATATGAATTTCTTTCCATATGAATTTTCTTCTCCGACTATCAAAACAAATAAAATGATATATCGACTTGAAACTCATGGAGCTTTACTAAAAATGATGTTACTTTCGAGTTATTCATATCAGTAATGTACTTGTTACACTTTCTGCATATTCATATTATACAAAGTTTTAAATTTAAAGGTATACAACTTTGCTCCTGTCGTTTTTTATTTGAAAATTTAAGGTTGTTGTAAAAAACTGGTTATATATATTTATGATTAAAAGTATTGCCCATCGTTGGCCACTACTTTCTCCCATCTTTCAGGGAGCATTCGAATTCCGCGTTGAAAAAACTGGTCATCTTTTGAAGTCATCCACGAATCGATTCAATTTTTGACTTCTTCATTAGACCAGAAGTGCTGGTCAGCCAAGCCGTATGCCATTGATCGAAACAGGTGATAGTCAGAGGGAACAACGTCTGGAGAATACGGAGGATGGGGTAGGACTTCGCATTTCAACGTTTCCAAGTATGTTTTGACCACTTTCGCAACATGAAGCCGAGCATTGTCATGCTGCAAAATCACTTTATCGTGTCTTTCGCTGTATTGCGGTCGTTTGTCTTTCAATGCTCGGCTCAAACGCAATAATTGCATTGGATAATGATCCCCTGTAATTATTTCAGACCGTTTTAACAGCTAATAATACACTACACCGAGCTAGTCCCACCAAATACATATCATGACCTCGAGCCGTGAATATTCGATTTGGTTTGGAAGCGTGGAAGCGTGGCCGGGATATCCCCATAATTTTCGACGCTTGGGGTTATCGTAATAAACCCATTTTTAATGCGATGCAGAAATCCGTTCCGGTTTTGCGTTTCAAGCAACTGTTCACAAGCAAACAAACGGTGTTCAACATCTCTCGGTTTCAACTCGTATGACACTCAATATCCTAGCTTCTGGGTCATTCCCAGGTATTTGAAGTATTTTGAAATTGCTTGTTGAGTCACTCCCAATGATCTTGCCAACTCTTCTTGATTTTGACACGAGTCTTCATTACGCAATTCTTCATCTTCAAAAACTTTCGCTCTTCCACCGCTATGCCGGTCTTCGACTTGAAAAGCACCGCTTTTGAAGCGTTGAAAGCACTCACGACACGTTCTCTTACTCATAGCCGTCTCACCATAAGTGGTTGAGAGCATTCGATGAGCTTCAGCCGCAGATTTCTTCATATTAAAGAAATAAATTAACACCTCCCGCAAATGACGAGAATTTGGCTCATAAACTGACATTTGTAATCGCGAATAATTTTTTGATGTAAACACAAATCGACTACTAGTGCTATGGGGTTATGTTTACAAGATACCCAAAGGTACTGAATGCCATATATGATGTATTTATTTCGACAACTACTTAACGCTAATTCCATCTATAGGAAAACGGCGGGAGCAAAGTTGTATACCTTTTACATCATTGCTACGCATCATAATATTTGTGTTGTTGCCGCTTGGTATCTGATAAAATATCTTCATCTTCGGAAACTTTTTAATATGCCAAACATTTTTGTTATTTTGTTTTAACTGAATGTTTTTATTAAATTTTGTTGCGTGGAACTAAGTGAAAGGTCTTTCAAATTGAGCAGTTTTTTTGAATTCTTAAATAAAACAGAATTTACGTTGATTTCAAAAAACTTTTTATTGATAATTGAAGCATAGTGTATGACATTTAAACATGAAAGGCAATATCTGCCAAATGACCACTTCTTGTTGCTCCACAGACGTCCACTCTTGTCAGAATTTATGATGACATTTTGGCAGAACCATGGCTCATCTCACCAATTACTTGAATAATTTCATCGTTTACCTCAGGAATCGATTGTGGAATGTTGTTATAGACCTGGCTTTTCACGTAACTCCAAAGAAAATAGACCAACGGTGTCAAATCATATAATCTTGGTGGCTATTTAACATCACCGTTTCTTGCAATAACTCATTCAGGAAATTTTTCTCTCAATAAATGAATGTTTTCATTAGTAAAGTGAGGTATAGCGACATCCTGTTGGAACCACATATTCTCTAGATCAATATTATTTAATTTAGCCCATAAAAATCCAGTTATCATCTCACGATATCGAACACCATGCACAGTTCAGCTTCACCAGCAGCATTCTGCAAGAAATATGGCCCAATTAGATCTTCCGACCATAGTGTACGCCAAACAGTGACTCGTTTAAGATATAAATGTTTCTCATGAATCAATCGTGGATTTTCTTCACCCCAAATGCGGCAATTTTGTTTATTAACATAGCTACCAATTTAAAAACATGCTTCATCTGAAAAAATGACTTGAGAAAAATCATCTGTTCTTTGATCCAATTGACAAATGCACGATGTTTTGAATGATCCGGTGGCTTTGGTCTTGTGATATTTGAACCATATATGTCTTCAGAGCTAAATCCTTTCGCAAAATAGGCCATTTTGTGGATTCACTGAGTCCAAATTGTTGTGAACGTCGAGTAATGGAAATATCTGGGTCTTCAGTAACACTGTCACGTACCAAATTAATATGCTCTTGTGGACGACTACTACGACTATATATTACTCTTTTATCTTTCACCGGACCAGTTTCTTGACATTTTTGAACAATTTGGTTCATACTGCTTTCAGATGGACGATTGTACAAACCGTAAGAATATCACATAATTTTCTAAAACATTTTTTACTGAACATCCATTTTCATAAAATAATTCAACAATTTTAACGCGTTGTATTGTGTACGACTCCATTTTTATAAATGTCATACATTACACTTCTGCAATGAGCCTAGACCTAGACAAATTCACAGCGTCATCTGTGTTTTATTCAAGAATTAAAAAAAAAAACGCTGAATTTGAAAGACCCGTTATTTGTGAATTTTACCCTCTTTGTCATTTCTTTCGTGGTAAAAGTTTGATCTGCATTGTTTCTGTGTTAACTGTTAACTGTAACTAATTTATTCTAGGTGCATTTTCCACGCTGTGTACCATATTGAGTGGTTATACATTTTATATCTATCCGTTTAGTAGTATTGGTGTTTTGTCCGACAAGTTTTGTTGAGCAGTCATCAATCTAAACACTTCCATTTTCTCTAACATTGATGCTCTGTGCTAGAGATTATATTTTCGTATACAGAACAACCTGAACGGACGTTTTAATTTTTTTATAGTTTGCGTGCGTATGTGTGTGCTTTTCATCATTCAGATGAAATGTTTTTTTAAGGAATATTTTTGGCTTTATTTTAAAAAGATCAATAATACATTGCGACAAAACATATTTATTTAAGTAGTCCTGCAATAAGTTCTGTCTCTTGTGCATAAGTGTGCAGTTTGTAGAAAATTAAGCAGGGATTACGTTTACGTTATTTTATTTCTTACTTCATCAGTAATTCATTACTTACTTCATAGTCCAAAAATATAAAACTTACTTGAAATGTCCATCTTTTACATTCATGCACTTCTTCAAATGGCTATTAGTCTACCGCCGTATATACCACTTCCAATGATATTGAAGAGAATGATTTGAAAACGCTCCACAGTAGATAGTTTCTGACATGATATTGGGACTACCTGAGGGCCAATCTTTAGTAGCAATTAACGGCAAATTAGCCTTTAACCAACACTTGGTGGATCTCACCTTATGGGCTGGCACTCAATCTTGCTGGAAGATCCATGTTTTCATGCAACAAGGTCTTATGAAATATCTTTACTACCTTCTCCAAAACATCGCTTTGATAGTTTATTCTGCGCATTTTTATCCCTTGCTCTCAGAAATGCAGTTGAGTGACGTCGTCGTACAATACACCTCACCAAACCTTCACTGAAACCGAATGATTACCTCTTTCCACTTTTTCAATTTTCATCAGCAGCTTCCCGAAAATAACCAAAATTCTGTCATTTTGCCAGTTGAATTTCTCTTCAGCAGTGAATATTGTTTCATCTATAAAAAGGATTTTTTTTACCCTCCTTTTGCATGTCGCTCCAGTAGCGCCTTCGCGCTCGTGGTTCTTATGTTATGTAGAGCTGCCGTCAGTCGCTATCCTCTAGATTTTCGGTAAGCTCCAAGCCCTAGGTCACGTTTAATGATACGCGACATGACCCTCGACGGACTTTTGTTTTCTGTGTGGATTTATCCGAATTCTTTCTGCAACTGCTTTGACAACTGCGGTCTTGGTCTTGCGAGGTCGCACACTTCTTGCTTTGTCGTGGAAAGACGAGATCTCGTATCCATCACAGTGTCTTTAACGGTTTGAACAATTTGAAAATCTCCGTTGTAGATTTATTACACTTGTAGAGCGCTATGACAGCGATACGATTCTCATTGTTACCCCACTTTTGGTTTAGAAGTCAAGTTAGCTTTATTAAAAAATAAACTCACTATCCCTTGAAAACATGAGCGCGCCTTCACCGTTAGGAACAGAATTTGTGACTGGACATATTAGAGGACATTATGGATAAAAAAATGACGCAGTAGCCGTATTATCTTAACATTTGTTTGACACTCCAGGAACAAAATTAATATGAAATTTAATGAAGTCTAATTTTTTATGCAAATCTGTTACCACTAAAATTTTATCCCTTATTATTGTGCATCTGCACAATATGCATATCTATGTATATTGTCATGAACCTTTTTCCGAAAAGTGATGAAACATAATTCTAATAAAATTAAAGAAATGCTACACGTGTATGCATTCTTCGCATATCTACAGTTTTTACCTAAATATAGCTTATGAAATAAATATGTTGATATTTTAAATGAGCGAAGTAATACACGGAGCCACTACAATACTGCATGATATGTATATAAACACATGGGCGTCGAAAAGTTCAAAAACTCTTAGCATACAAGTTTTACACGTTTTTTTCTTATCTCCAATTGACTATGACTGTAGAAATCTTGAAACAGAGATATCTTACTCGTAGATATCAAGTACTTTTTTATTATAATTCAAAATCTAAAGATAATAATCTGACATTATGCTCCCTATAATTATCTTAAAAGTATACCCAAAAATCAGTATTATACAATAGGTTACCAAATTATGAAGGGCACCTTTAAATAATTAGATTATCATTGTTTTAACGAAAAAATAGAACGATATTAAGGGCTAAACTAAACTAATTATCAATTACTCTATTAGAACCTTCGGTGTGAAACAGTAACACGAACAGATTTACTGCTAAACAGCAAATCAATTTGTTAATCTCTCGATGCGTGTTTCGCTAACCATGTTAGCACCATCAGGAGATACCTTAATTAGATTAAATCTTCGAGTTTAGTAAACAAATTATTTTTAATTGATTAGTATTTACTTTAGAGCAATACAATTGCTGTTAGTTATTCGAATAATATTATTTTTTCAAACAGTCATATACTACAAAATAGAGTAAACATTGCCGAGTACACTATTTGCCGAAAATATAGCTTCGAGACGTCAAGGCAATCTGAATGCACCATTTTGTATTTTGTATTTCAATAAATTGTTGTTTGATACTGCTCACTTCATTCGTTAGTTCCCCCTTCATCAGAACAGGGTTTCTATTAGGTTGAAGTTCCGTGAATTACCTGGCCACGGCATAACCGTTATATTCTCATCACATCAGCTAGGAATGTTGTTACACTTCTGGCATGGGGTTGGATCGTGTATAAATACGTATTCTTCACTATTAAAGAACTATTCTCATTAGTTTGTATTGATTTTGTCTTATTGTGTCGTCAGCGATGTCTAGACACCACGTGTCTTTTACTGATATCACAGCTTTTGTAAATGTTTAGACATGGCTTGCGATGTGACTCCGAATTTCAATCTGAGCTCTAGCAGTGTATGGCAGGATTTTCTTCCAGCAGAGCTTCCAATTTTTCATTCTTTATTTGCCCCGGACGTTCTTCACCAGTTAAGTCAAAATCTTCAGTTCAGAATTGTATGAACCACTTCTTATAAATACTGTACAAAAAAACAATCTTCTAAAGTCGCACAGACAGTTTTTTCAGTTCAAAGACAAAAAGAAAGCGGTGCAGCAAATCTTGCTTTTGGAATGGCATCCCGTTTACAACTGATTTTTCAGGTTATATTATTTTTCAGGTTATGTATAATAGTTGGCTCGTATATTATAGTCCGTTTTAAAGTTGTAATATGGAGTTTTAAAGTATCTATAAGTCGGGCAAAAATTCTGATTCGAATATGTTCTACATTGGTTGAATTCATTAAAATCAATTTATTTATTTATACCAATACGTATGAGTTTGGCATATATAAGTGAAGATAATCTAATAGGGATCTCAAACTTTCGGTTCCTCTGACTGTGTGGTTTATAGCCTGGAAGAATAATTGATTCGTGCTTTTTCGAAAATGATGTTGACAATTCGGTTTCAATTAAAGATTAAGTACATTTTTAGCTCTACAGGTCGAGTTGGCCCATGACTTGGTTTGATATGATTACCCATCCAGATCTAGACCGCGATCGACTTCGCTTAACTTCAGTTGTCGAGGGATGGACGGTGGTTTTTATAAGTCATATCGAAGGTAGCAGCGCAACCTAGAAAACCTGGCTTAGTTGTCTCCGACATTTTGCAGTGCGTAGATTATACAAGAAGTGGACGTGAGTTTTAAGTTCGCGTCGAGAGTCAAAATGCAAGAAAACATCGAGCAGCGATGTGCCATCAAATTTTGCTCGAAATTGAACAAATCTGCTACGGAGACTTTTCACATGATTTCAATGACGAAGCCATGTCCAGAACACGTGTTTTTAAGTGGCATAAAAGATTCAAAGAAGGCTGGGAAAACGTTGAAATCAAACAACGTGTTCGTTCGATCTCGGGCTAAACCGATGAAAATGTGACTAAAGTGCGGAAATTTCTAAACTTTGATCGTCGGTTAAGTGTTGGTTTGATGCCACATGATTTGCAAATATGAAAGGTGTGCGCGAAATTGGTGCCGAAGGTTTTGTCAGACAGCAGAAGGAACATCGTGTGACGATTTGCCGTGAACTGTTGGAACGTTTGGATACCGATCCAAATATTCTGAATAGAGTGAAAATCGGTGACGAAATTTGGATCCTCGAGTACGTTCCGTAGACCAAAAGGCAAAGTTCTGAGTGGCACATAAACGAATTTCTTCTATCAAAAAAAACTCGCATGAGCAAGTCAAGAGTTAAATCGATTGTCTTCTTTGATGCAAAAGGTGTGGTCCACAAGGAGTTTGTGCCCGCTGGCTATTGGCAAATTTTATGCAGAAGAGCTCGAACGTTTGAGGATGAGGGTTCGCCGCGTCCGAAGAGATATCGACGATTTCTGGATGCTCCATCATGACAACGCACCCAGTCACACGTCGCTAATTGTGAGGTAGAAACATCTTATAGTGAGGCTGTGGCTCTTCCAGACTTTTTTTTGTTCCCTTGGGTCAAGAGGAGCTTGAAAGGACATCGTTTCGGGACGTTTGAGGCAGTCCAAAAGGCTTTGCGGGAGTGCTTGAATAGCCTTGCAGTTGTGGACTTCCAGAGGACGAATGAGACTGGAAAAACCGCTGGCAGCGGTGTATTGCTGCAGGAGGATCATAGATATTTTGAAAATTATTAAGTTTACATATTTCTTCAATAAATGCTTTTTTTGACCTTACTCCCGATTCTTATTGGACAAACCCTGTAGATGATCAGGATTGCATGTGGTTTCTACAGGACGCACACTTTATAAAGATGCTGAAACAATTGATTTGTTACACATCAGTTTTCCTGAACGTGTTTCTCTCTTAAATGATGGTGAAGACTGCCCAGGTGGGGATTCATAAAAATAATCCGAAAACGGTACAAGAACTAAAAACACCCAACAAGGTTCTTGCGACTGCATCCAACATTTTATTGGTGAGGTAATAGCAATAACAAAAAGGTGGCCATTTCTAAGTGGCGGATATTATTTTGACATAAGTGGCAACCACTTATCTTTGAAATTATATCTGAGTAAACATATTGTTTAATTCAAAACAAAAATAACTCATATAACCAAGGGTCTTATTCTGAGAAATATTAATTGTAATTAGTATTCCGAAAAATTCGAATTTGATAATTTTAAATTATAATTTCTACATGTGAGTAATCACATTGGAATATATTATACAGCGATGTGATTTTTTCTATTATACCACTTGAATTAATGTATTTACTTTGCACGACTTATGTCCTTGAAAAACTTTTTTTTTATTATTAGATTTGCTGATAAATCTATTTGTAAAAGTTATCATGTGCGAATAAAAATGTATTTACATTAAAAATTATGAATACCTCCAGTGGAGTATGGAGATGTAGTAATAATTAAATATTATATCTCCTCATAATATTCAAATATCCAATCTAATGTATTGTCAAATATTTGCAAAATGTATACATTGGGACAAATATATGTGAAGCTTTCCAGATAGTAATATTTAATAAAACTAATTTAACCACAGAATCAAACTACTTTTTGCAGAAATATTTAAATATTGTTAAAACTTATTTCAGCATTTTGACAGATTGGATATGGTCTAATAAAAACTACTTGTGGTGATATTTTGTTTACATTTAAATTCATATTCTAACTGTATACACTGATTTGCATTGTCTGAGATCTCAGTTTGTTTTTGCAAACAAAAATTAATAATAGAGTATCTGTTAATAATAGAATATATCGGATGATAGAAAAACTATGGGATCATCTAACCATCCAGCAGAATATTTCAAATCCAGCAGATATATATTCGTTCAAAACAGTGCCTGTGAAGGTGAAATGTCATCTGAGCTCATATGGCCCCTGAACAGTCGAGTAACGTATGTAAATTATGTATGTAACGTATGTATTTTTTTAAAAAAGTGCCACTATTTAATTACTTCATTTTTTTGAATGCAGTTATTAATATTACATACAAAGACTGGCTATAGTTATGGCATTTGAGGGGATGAAAAGTTTGAGTTATTTTGTCTATACTATATATTTGTTAATTCTTTCAAGACTCTAATGATCTCCAGAAAACTCAAGAGAAATGAGCAATGAGAAGTAAAGAGAAAAACTTCGATGAAAATATTCCCACGTTCCTTAACTTCAGTTATCTGTTTAGCTAAACAATTACGCCCAAGATAATTTAACAAGTTGTCAAGGGTGTAGCTACATAGAAAGCTCATTTATTAATCGCTTCATTCCAACGTATCTCTAAAGACTACCTAATAAGTAAATCCCTATGTATAAAACATTGTTAATGCTATATTTACCAGTCCTTTAAAGCATGCTTATATTATTTTAGTCCACAAGAAAGAAAAAAATGTTTAAATAATTTTCCAAGTTATAAGACTATTAATTAGTACTATAGGAAATACAGTAGAAAAGAGCAATTCGTCAGGCCTAAAATTAACGAAATACTGCCAGATGAGTATTTTAGGCTTGGACGCGGCCACTAAACATAAATACATCTCGGAATACTTTTCAGGCTTTCTTCAAACTACTGAGATCTTCTCAAAAGGAATGGACCTTTTAAATACTTATGTAATGATCTCTCCTCTACCCATTATATCATTTCCACAAGACTAAAGTTTTAGGCCTGTGATATTCCTCAATGTAGCTGTGTCAAAATACCCGACGGCGAAGACACCACTTTTTAAACGTGCTTTTTCTGAAAAAAAACGTGTTTTTTGCATTTTTGTATATCTCATGATAATGTTATTCAGAATCCAAACGCAAATTCTATTAACAACTCGGTAATTTATGTTCCGGAGACTAGAACTGAACACTACTCGATCAATAGCAGTACTAATTTTCCATGTCTCAATCAAGGTATTTAAGGCGATCTTGATCTGATCAATAAGATCTTAACGTAGACGTTCCAGATAAAATCTGTCATAAGTAAAGGAACACGCATGTAGTACATATTCTAAATCCTTTTTAACCTCAAAAATACTCGCTCCTTCTTTATGAAGAGTCCATCTTATTTTCGTACATCTCTTCAAGTACAGTAAGACCTCCGTATTCTTGAGTACTTGACTCCATTTTAGTCTTTCGCGGACACCTGAAACTGCGTATAATACCGCACCACTTAAAATATGGGGCTCATTTTCGGGTGTATCATGCAAAATTAAAACAGGAAAGTGAATGAAAAACCTGTTTTATTTAAAATTATATACGTATCAATCAATTATTCTTGTGATATTACCAAATTTAATTGAATATGACTTACGTGGTAACATATCGGTCAATAAGTTCGCCGTCTGACATATAAATGGCGTCAGTTACGGAAAATCCTTACCAGTAGTCGATTGTACCAACCTTCAAACGTCATGTGTCCAAATTTCATGACAATCTGTCTACTAGTTTCTGAGTTGTTGTGCTTTAAGTGACGCTACTTTTGTTATTTTCAAAACAGTGAAAAAAAAGACTGTCGTGTGTTCATTAAGCATTGCTTTTGAATGAAGAAAAATACCGTTGAAGCAAAACAATGGTTTGATAAACATTTCCCGCACTGTGCTCCGGAAATGGGTATCGCGTTTGCTTACAGCGGACCAAAAACAACATATTGATGCTTCGGAGCAATGTTTGGGGTTGCTTAAGCGAAATAAAAAGGGTTTTTTCATGCGGCATGAGACAATAGATGAAATATGGATCTATCACTGCATTTCGGAGTCAAATCGGCAGTCAGCTGAGTGAACAGCAGCCGGTGAAAGCCGTTCTAAGCTACCAAAAACACAACCATCGGCGGACAAGGTTATGACCCTCTGTATTTTGGGATCGGATATTGTTCATCGATTATCTCGAGAAAGGTAAAACCATTAATAGCGAATATTACATAGCTTTATTGTTGCGTTTGATGGACGAGATCGCAAAAAAGGCTCCAAAGGAACAAAAAAACGTGCTGTTTCACCAAGACAATGCACTGTGTCACAAATCGTTGGCAACGATGGCTAAATTGCATCAATTGCACTTCGAATTGCTTCTTAATCCACCGTATTTTCCAAATCTGACCCCCAGCGACTATTTCCTGTTCTCAAAAAACTGACTTCAAAAGAATGCTCGCTGGAAGGAAATTTCGCTCCAATGAAGACGTAATTGCTGAAACTGAAGGATATTTTGAAGGCAAAGCGAAATCGTTATATAAAAAAAGGTATAGAAATATTAGAAAAGCTTTAGAACGATTATATTGCTCTTCAATGAGAATATATTGATGAATATAGTCGAACAGTTTGTTTTATTTGTCAGACCGAGGACTTATTGATCGATGTGATAGTTAAACTGTATATAATGATATACTGATGAAAATAGGATCTTTAATAAAATCTTAACATTATCATTCTTATTAGGTGGGATTAACTGAGTTCAAAATACCTTGTAAATAAATATCTTATCAAAAAAATCTACCCTTTTTCAGTCTTTGGCAGTCGATTGTTTAGTTGACTGCGAATCATACGATGAAGCATCATCGATAGTTTTATCATTTTCAAAAAGAAAGGAAGTTAATCAGACTTCAATCAAATCAGTTTTTCAGATCGATAACCAGATTTCGCAGAAGTTCTAAAGATGTTATGGTAGTGCAAGTAATTTTTATGATTCGTTCCATTATTAGATCATAACTGTTCATTTAATGTTTGGGCCATTTGAAATATCGTTGACAATTTTTCAAACATCCATACTGATGGTTCTTGTTCACTTTCATTCTCACTGCCATTCTCTTCTGATTTGACAAGATCATCCAATTCCTCCTTGGTGAACAGCTTATACTATTCGGATGTGTAATCATTTAGTTCTTCTGTCACACCGTTAAATTCTTCTTCATCTATTTGTCGCACTGTGTTAAATACCGTTGGTAGTTGGGAGTTAATATCAGGGACGTCTTCAGAATTACGAACAACATTACTTTACAAATTATTCCAGTATGCTGTTATCGTTTCTGGTTTCAATTCGTCCATTGCTCTCTTGATAAATACAATTGTATCGGCAATTGTAAATAACTTGTAGAATTCCATGACCCCAACATCAGGGAGATCGTCAACCATTGTGCGAATCATTTTGAAACTTTGCCTTGCATGTATAGGTTTAAGGCACTTAATGACATTTTGATCAATTGGCTGATACAATGAGGGCTTATTAGGCGGTAATAAAACCACTTGAACATTTTCTTGAACTTCGTCGTGACTAATGAAACAGGATGCCCAATAGTGCTGTATATTATAAGTAAAATTAATAGGTAATCGTTTCTTCTTTTTCAGTTCTGGAATATAATATCGATGAAACCAAATATAAACCCCCATAACCAATGCCTTCCGATTTGATTATCAAAAAGCGGGCAAAAAAACTTTTTCGTTTTTGTTTTTAAACGCTCTTGGATTCTATGCTCGGTAAAAAAGGCCAGATTTGATCATATGACTAGCTGCATTTATACAAAGTACCGTCAGTCTGTCCTCAAATGTTTTAAACCAGGCTTTGCTTTATAACTTTACAAATATAGATGCGTTGGGCCATTTTTTTTCGAAAAAATCCTAAAATTCTTCATCCAAGCCTTCTGTATATATCAACCTGGACGAGGATGGCTGAGAGTAGCCTAAAATCAACCACAGGTCAACTCAAAAACCATGTCAGAGATATATATTTTATATTTTAGCTTTAAATGATTTGAGACTTTTTTGCTCTTGATAAAACTGTTATCTTGATAAGTATTTGAAAATCAAAAGAAAGTGAAAAAATCATTGATTTTCTTCCTAATTCACTTAACCTAGTAATAACAGAGATAAGTGAGAGATATTTGCAAACAATAATATATGCGCTGTGGGAGAACGCTGAACGCTGTGGGAAAACGCTTCATTTCATTCGCGACACGACCAAAAAACTCAGAATGAGCAAATCAAAGATCAAAAGCATGCTTATTTACTTTTTTAATAGACTAAGGGATCGTTCGTAAGGTATTTGTGCCTTAACGCCAAACGGCAATTCAGTTTTTTACCGACAATTTTTTGAAAGAAAAAGGGTCATTCGTGTGAAACCGTACATCAAGGGTCACACACCACATTGTGAACAGCACATGACAATACACCTTGCCACACAGTGATTTCAATTAACGAGTTTTTGCCAAGTAAAAACATCAGTCCAAAACTTATTCAACAGACTTGTGCCCTTGTGACTTTCCTCTTTCCAAGATTAAAAATTTATCTCAAAGAACATCATTTTGGAACACTGGAGAATATCGAAAAGGCCGTAATGTTTATACCTGAAGGCGATTCCAGTATCGGAGTGCCAACACTGCCATTAAGAATGGTCAAACCGTCTCCAGTGATGTGTGGCTTCCCAAGGCAAATATTGTGAAATAGAAAAATATATTTTTACTTCTGGAATAAAATATCGATAAAACCAAATAAAATCGGCCGTGACCCATGCCTTCCGATTTGATTACCAAAAAAAACAGGCAACAGCTTTAATTTTTTGTTTTTAACGAATAACGCGTTGATTGTGTGCTCGCTAAAAAGTCCAGGTTTGTTCATATGACCAGCTGTATTTATACACTGTACTAACGTTAGTGTGTCCTTAAATGTTTTAAAACCTAATGCCTGTCTCAGTTTTATAAATATATGTGCGTTAGGATTTTTTTTTTCGAAATAATTCTAAAATTCTTCATCCAAACCTTCTCTTCATATCAGTAGAAACCAGAATGGGTAAGAGCAGGCAAAAATAAATCAACAGTGAACTCAAAAGCCATGTTAGCGATTTAAAAATAATTATTCCAAGATATATTTTTATATTTTAGAATTAAATACTTTTTTTTGTTTCCTCTTGACAAAACTATTGCCTGATAAGTATATATAAATCAAAAAAGTAAAAACACTTTTTCTTCCTATTTCACTCAACCTAGTAATAATATAGATAAGTGAGAGACTTGCAAACATAATAATATATGCGCTGTGCGAGAACAACAATTTTATTAGGATATTTACTCGCGTTTTAACGTCACGTTTATCGCGTTTAATTTAGCTTTTATTTAGACCACTTTATAAAAGTTTCAATGGCGATCGCGTCAGTTCTGACGTAGGAGCCGGATTTTCTCCGAAAAAATGTTTACATTGACTTTGTCTACTACTAAGATCGTAAGCTCGATCGATTTATAATGAGCCACTTACATTAACTTACATTTGAATTTACTCATAAGCAAATTAGATTTTCATACACTGAGAAATTCGAGCAGAATTTTTCCCATGATATATTTTAACTTTTCGTTTTGGAAAGATTATTTTTTATATTGTTTGAATAATATATTATTACGGAGGATGTTTTGATTAAATACCGGCTATAAATTATTCAGGAAATTGATTGAAATTTATCGAAAGAGAAAATAAATATATTCCATATGGTTATAAAACTTATAGTTAAGGGCCAGTTCTACAGTGCAAGGATATACCAGGTATAAGCTATACTTGGAATCAAATTTGAAACGCCCGAACTATAGAACGGGCGTAACGGAGGTTTATTCCAAGTGTCGCTTATACCTGGTATATTCTTGCATTGTAGAACAGGCCATAATATGATTATATAGATTAAGGTTTCTGTAATGAGAAATTAGCTATATAAGGGACTAAAAGTCCTAAAGAATACAGTTGAAACTCATAGACTATATCCACGAAAAGTTAAAGCCAAAGTCAAAATATAACATCAATATCGTAGAATTTGAATTATTAAAAACTTATTGATTGAATATTGAAAAATTTGATTGAAGGAAGGCCATATCCTAAAAATTTAGAGGAACCTCTTTGTATATATATATATATATATATATATATATATATATATATATATATATATATATATATATATATATAGATATATATATATAGATATATATATATATATATATATATATATATATATATATATATATATATATATATATATATATATATATATATATATATATATATATATATATATATATATATACAGTGTGCCTCGAGGCTCAGGTTATACTAGTTGTGGCAAAAATAAGAAAAAAATCCATGTCCCCGTGTAAGTGATAATAAATAACTTGATTTTGTTTAAATGACAACAGTACTTGAATTTGGCATCGTTGGAAATAGTACTTTTTTCTGAATTCAACGATGTAAATATTGTATGGTTTTTTTTTCAAAATAGATTGAAAAAATGGCTATAAGGTGTTTCGGTCTCTTTTGTCAATATCAGATTTAAAAAAAAAATAGTATCGAAATTTTAATATATCAAGTTCTGACACTCTTATTAGACAACCCTTCCCCGAAGAGGAGGTACGACAAATTCTTTCCGGGGCTGCGAGGAGAAAAAAAGCGAATTTCTCCCTGCAACCTGCTTATGTGTTCAATAAAAAATATGCGACGGACGATACATTAGTCGACAAGAGCCATTTGGTCCAAAACTAGCCGTTTGATAACGTGGATATATTTTGATGGAAAGAGTTCTGACCTAATATTCCAGATCTGAACCCAATAAAGATATGTACAGCTCAACCAACATAGCTTGGCCACGGAGATGCGCAAAAGAAAGAGTAAGAGGATCATTCCCTAACAGTGACAGAGAACGGAGAGTTTCTTGGATGAACAGTACTTAACCGATGTTAACACCACGAATGCAGAGGCCAAGCTATGTTGGTTGAGCTATAAAAAGATTTTTTTAATTTTCGACCAATTACATTTTGTTTAAAAAAGTATTTTCTTTATCCAGATTTCGCTAACATACCTTATATGGTTGAAAGGTAATTATGTTGAATAAACTAATATACCTTTAAAAACATATTTTATTTTTTGGCTACTATTTTTCTGGCTAATTATTTAATATCTCTTTGTACAGAGGTTTAAAAATGATCAGATTTTAACTTTGACATCTTCAAATTTTATCGCATAATTATTTGAAATAGTGTTTGTTTGCGAAATACTGTTTTATATAATAACATATTGTCATGTTATTATAAATTCAATCAGTATCTCTTTGTATAGACGATTGGTCTTCTAAAAAGTATGACATTTTAGTTTTTTAACATAATGACATAATTATCTAAAATATTTCATATTAAAATTAAATATTATGAACTGGATAATATGTAATATTTTTTATCTGTTTTATGTAATAATTTATTATGATGATATTAATTAAAAACCCGATGGATGTTTGTATGTCTGATAGCATATGAATAACCTCTAACCTCAATAGATAGATTTCAATTATTATTCAGCATTGTTGTTTCTATCTTAATTTACTCATTTGAATATCGCTTTTGGATATTCGGTTTTTTTTCTTAATAACTATGTGTATGTATAACCACGTACTTTTTTTTTAATCTAATGTTGTATAATATACTTTTACAAAAAAGTTTTTTTATAATGCATAATATAATTGTATTTTGATATTTGTTAGGTTGATGTAAAATTTCGTCCGTTCTCGTCGTAAGGAAAATTGTTTTAACTAAAACATGAACATTTAATTTGACAATTACATATACTCAATATGGTATGTGCTGTTCTGTTCGATGATCTTTCTCTATGTCTCCGGTAGTTGCATAAACCTGCGGCCAGAGAAATTCGAAGTTTTTGCCATCCAAGCTGTTTTGAAGCATTCTAAAAAATAGCAGTCTGAGGGTGCAAAGTCGGGAGAGTACTGTGGATGGACCAAAACAGCCCAGTCAAACAAAAGTTTGTTTTAGCTGATCAAAGACACTTGTAGTCTAGCATTGTCTTGATTAAACTCAAAGTCTTCTCTGTTGGCTAATTCTGATCGATTGCACGCTTTAATTCGCTTAGTTGTGAACAGTATTTCTCCGAATTAATGGTATAGTTTTCAGGTAATAGCTTATAATAAATAATTATCTTCCAGTCCCATTAAATGCAGGATAAAACTTTCGGATTTAAAGTGTTTTTTGCGCTTATTGAAGGGCCATTTCCGCGCTTAAATCATGATCTCTTACGCTTTAATCGCAAGCAGAAATTCGATCTATTATTTTTTTTCCATTAATTTATGCGGTACCTAATATTGGCCTTGTTGGGAATTCCAAGTTGACGTAATCGCATTGACACTATTGACTATTGACGATCATTTTCAATAGCGTCAATATTTCGTGGTCATCAACCTCGGCCGTTTTTTCAGAATTGTATATATATGTAGTATTTGTGGCGTCCATTAGAACGTATAATTCGGTAATTGCCATTCGATGTACTAGAATGGTTGCTTTACCTGTAACTATTCGTCCATTAATGGCTTCCCAGTTAGTCATATAAGCTTTGAAACTTTTAGATATTAGTGGTGATATAGTTTTTTTTACTAGTTAATCTTTTGAAATTTCGCTATAGATATGCATGAATTCATTAATATGTTCTTTTACTTCGTTTTTACGTCGTTGTTTCTGTTTGTTTCATGTAAGGGCTGCAATACATTACTATACACGAGTTTGTGTATTGTAGTACTAATCCATATATTGGGTTGTGCCATAAGGTTTTTTTTATTAAAAAGTTTTATTGAAAAAAAGAAATTATAAAACGAATTAATCAATGATGTATTATTCTCCGTCATTGTTCACGACCTGCTCCCACCACTCCACTAATTTATTGATACCGTTTAGTCAGAAATCGCCGGGTCTGAACTTTTAAGTTGTTAAGCCAGTTTTTGAGGTTCTCATCATTCGCGAAGGTTACGCTCCCCATTTGGTTGAACAGCGAGCGAAAAAGGGGATAATCGGTTGGCGCAAGATTTGGAGAGTACCGCGGATGCGGAAGAACCTCCCATGCATTGTCGTGCAGCAAGATGGCTTGGCCTTTTCGATAGGGTCGATTCAGTTGAATAATCTCATTGTTCACGGTGCAGCTGGGCGAGGTGGCATTCCTTGTCGTCTTGTTCTTCTCCAGCCTTTCCCAGTTCACGAGACCCTCCCAGTCTCACCAAACGCAGATCATGTTTTTTTTTGGGATGGATATCTTTCTTAACTCTCGGCTCTGGCGTATTACCTACTCCTTCTTTTGCTTCATATTAATGTAGATACCATGTGTGCAAGAATGGTTGCTTGTGACCACCTGTTGCATTGCGTCGGAAGAAATTTTAAACAGTTTTGTTGTCGATTTTCTTTGTCGTCGGTTAGTTTGTGTGGCCCTTAAACTCCGAGTTTTTACGTAAATTTCATAGATTGAATATGTCGGGAGATTATCGCAAGGCCGCAGTACATCTTCTTGGTCAATTCTCGGCATGTTTGACTTCCATCCACCTTCAAAAGCGCTTTAAGATGGTCCTTCGTCGGAATGGTCCTCTGGAATGTTGACCAGAGCGGGGCATGTCGTTCAGGTCGAAGTTGCAATTTTTGAACTTGGCAAACCACTCTCGAGCACTCTGGTCGGTTATAGCGCCCTTTGTATATACGGCGCAAAAGTCTCAAACTTCTGTAGCTTTTTGACCACGACGAAAGGCGAAATATAGCAAATGTCGAAGGCTTTTTGCTGCCAGGAATTGCCATTTCCATTAAAAAAAAATAAACATTCATCTTTGGACTACCATGACGACACCACAGGAGAACTTTTTGAAGATTGGTTTATAAATAGCCTTTTGCTCAATGTGCCTAAGGAAAGCGTAATTGTAATGGACAATGCTAGTTGTCATAACTGCCAAAAAATAATGTTCCTAATGCAAATAACACTAAATTAGAAATTCAGAACTATATGTTAAAAAACGATATATACTTCGAAAATACATGTATAACATATAATATTAAAAAGTAATATGGATGTGATACCATTGCTGTAATAAATAAAAAATATTTGCTGTAATAAATAAATAAATAATAATAATAATAATAATAATATAAGGCAGGGGGCGGATAGACCGCTTGGTGAGTGGCGCCACCACCTTCCCGAGCTGAGAGGAGTACACCTCTGGAAAAAAACCCCAAGCTCAAGGTGGAAATCCATCGTGCCGAGGAGCTGAATGGCACAGGGTTAAAGTGTCTCTAACGATGTCTCCGGATACCTAGCGCTTTCCGGTAGTAAATAGCTTTCCCATGGTAAATCGGGGCTCTGCCTTGGGTGACCGTTTTTTCCCTTGAACCCATTTTTTATGGAGATTGAAACATATAATGATATTATACAAGGCGGTAGGGTTTTGCGGACAAGAACCCTTCGGAACCGTCGGGAGGATTTGTCCGGGGTTGGTGAGTCTGGAGCGAGTGGCAACTCCCAACTCTATGGCACCACAAGAATGGCAATGAACAAGGCAACTGAAAAAATCCATCCACAATTAGAATGTAATAGTCAATCAACAGCTGAGATTTCAATACAAACCCAACAAAAAACAGGAGCTAATAATCAGGTACCGGCTGGCTCGCCCCCCATAAGGAGGGCTGTCAGCAGGACCGAGCGCACTCCACGTATTAGATGGACACGTGAAATGAATATTGAAGTAATGAGTGCCTATTATTACGTGAACCAGTGTGCAGATATACCGCTACCTGGATGGAGAAGTGCACTTCACCAAGAATATAAGAAGAGGTTTGCTGAAACACAGTTATCGGAACAAAACTTAGCATACCGTAAAAATCTTATATTAAGAAAAAAATATCTTACCGAAACAGCATTAATGAACATCAAGAGAGAAGTCGGTAATAAATTACACCAAAACATTACATATGACCCACCTCAAGAAAATAACATGGATATCCTTAACTTGAACACAGAGAACCAACCGGTAGTACAAACTCCAATCCTAACAACAGAAGTATCATCAACTCAAAATGAAGAAACAGTCATGAATGGAAACTTTTTTAATATACGAGATCTTTCTTACAGTCTATTGGCTCATTTACTTTTGTCTACTGGCTCATTTTACTGGCTCAAATCCACTAAATAGGCCAAAAATACCGATTCTGCGCAACATTGCAAAATCCCGCTTTACTATAATGCAGGTCAATAAAGTTTTGGAATCGCATTTATCGGGGATAATAAACCTTAGTGACATACATCTTGCGTTGTACTGTGCAGCAGTAACTGCAATCAAAGTTTCAGGTCAAAAAACTTACACCCTCAATGCGACAAGGCGTAATATCCAAAAAGATACACCTGGCTGGAAAAAGCGCCTGGAAACTGATATCAATGATTTTCGAGCGAAGGTTGACATTATTTCTGAGTATCTTGCTGGAAATACATCTAGCAAAGTGACGAAAAAAACGAAAATAATTGCTAAAAAATCTGGCATTGGATTTGAAGAGTCAAACTTTCGCGAGAAATTATTAGACCTGAAAGATCGATTTAGACAGAAGGCTAAAACGAAGGGAGCCAGACTAGCCAGATACAATGAGACAGAAAAACGAAAACACCAAAATACAATGTTTCAAAATAGCCAGAAGAAATTTTATAGAGAACTTGAAGCTCAGGGTAACCAGTCAAAACATGAAAAGGTGAATGTATCTACCTTTGAGAAATACTGGAAATCTGTCTGGAAAAGATCTGATGGTTATGAAAAAATGGCCCCGTGGGTTGCAACAATTCGAAAACAGGCTGATGCACTTCCACAAATGGAATTCAACGGTCTTGAAGCGATTGACATCTGCACTGCCATCAAGAAAACTCAAAACTGGAAGACATCTGGGCCAGATGGATTACACAACTTCTGGATCAAAAACTTCACAGCTGTTTACCAGGTACTTGCTGATGCATTTAAAGAAATAATGATGAATCCTGATACTTTCCCCGACTTTCTGATGGAGGGAAATACATATTTGTTATATAAAAAGGGTGATGCTAACCAACCCAGTAACTATAGACCGATAACATGTTTATCCGTGTTGTATAAATTATTCACAGCCCTGCTCAATGAAAAAATTTACCAACATTGTGACTATAATAACATATTAGAAGATGAGCAGAAAGGGTGTATTAGGGCAAGTATGGGATGCAAGGAGCAACTGACGATTGATGCTGTAGTTCTTGCGCAAGCCCGGACAAAAAAGCGCAATTTGAATATGTGCTATATAGATTACAAGAAGGCTTTCGATAGTGTCCCACATGACTGGTTATTAGAAGTTTTGAACATCTACAAAATTTGTCCGCAGATTACAAACTCTTTAAGTTATCTCATGAGTAAATGGAAGACTAATTTATTTGTCCACCAACAGTACATTGGAACAACAAATATCGAGAGAGGAATATTTCAGGGAGATTCATTTTCCCCTGTTTGGTTTTGTCTAGCGTTGAATCCGATGTCCACATTACTTAACAATAGCAATATTGGCTACAAACTTGACATGAGAAATTCCAGGAAACTATCTCATTTGCTATACATGGACGACTTAAAACTCTATGGAGAAACAAGAGAGAAACTAAATACATTAATAAAAACAGTCGAAATATTTAGTAAGGATATCAAAATGTCATTCGGACTCGAGAAATGCTCCACTATCAGCATACAAAAGGGAATAATAAAAGAACAACATTCAACAGTCTGCGGTATACAAAAACCAGCATCAGAAGACTCATACAAATATTTAGGAATTCTTCAAAATCATAAATTTGATCATAGCCTATTAAAGAAGAATTTTTCCACTTTGTACCAAAAACGACTGACAAAACTCTTAAACACCAAACTGAACGGTGGAAACCTCATTAAAGCGATCAATGGCTGGACTCTGACATATTCTTTTGGCATTGTTAAATGGTCTGAAGCAGATCTTGATGAACTGGATAGATTGACACGAAGAACATTGACAAAGTTTCGATGTTTACATCCCAATTCGTCCAGAAAAAGGCTTATATTCCAAGAAAGTTGGGAGGCAGAGGGCTTGGGAATGTCAAGAATCTTTGTCTCAATCAGGAGAATAGGATGAGAGAGCGCTTCATTAGTTCACATAGCACACTAATGAAACTGGTTATTAAGAAGGACCAGGGTTTCACCCCACTAAATCTAAATAAACAAAATCGTGTTGATAGTAGAACAGCACTGAAGGATATCGTTCAAGAATGGAAACAACAGACATTACATGGGAGATTTCCTAAATCACTTCAGGATGACTCCATTGACAAATATTTGTCTCTAAACTGGCTTACCGATGGACTATTATATCCAGAAACAGAAGGCTTCGCGACAGCTATTCAAGATAAGTAAGGTAAGTAAGGACAAAAAATTATGAAAGACATATTCTACACATGGATGTTGTCGACAAGTGCAGGAAGTGCGGTGGTGTAGGAGAAACAATTGAACACCTTGTTGGAGGGTGTCCAGTCCTTGCCCCTAATGCTTACCTAGGCAGGCATAATCAGCTGGCGAAAATTATACACCAGCAAATCGCTTTAAAGCCCTCGCTATTTGATAAGATGCCTCCACCATATTACAAGTACACGCCTTCCCCCGTACTTGAGTCAGCCGATACAATTATTTACTGGGATAGACCAATTACAACAGATCGGACGGTTGACTATAATAGGCCGGATATTGTTCTAATTAACAAAAAGCAGAGGAGAGCTTTCATAATTGACATTGCGATACCACTCTCTCATAACATCAGAAAAACTGAAATGGAAAAGGTCACGAAGTACGAAAATCTTGCAATTGATCTGAAAAATCAATGGAAACTCCAGAAAGTGGAGGTGTTACCTTTTGTTATATCCGCCGAAGGCCTAGTAAGCAAAACCTTTTCCAAAAACCTGGAAATTCTTGGTGTTTCAAAATCGATTACCACAGTAGGACAACGAGCAGTTCTCTTACAAACTTGCCACATTGTTCGTAAGGTACTAAGCTGAATGGGAGGAGCTGAACTGCTTTCTCATTCTGGCATTGTAAACCCGACCAGCCTAGACTGAGATGATCGATGAATCATGTTTGTGATAATGATAACGAGAAATTTAACCATAGCCAGTTAAAGAAAGACTTTTCTACTATGTACGAAAAGAGGCTTACAAACCTTTTAAATACCAAACTGAACAGTGGAAACCTGATTAGAGCGATCAATGGATCGGCAGTGCCAACTTTGACCTATTCCTTTGGTATTGTTAAATGGTCAGAAACAGATCTTGATGGACTGGATAGATTAACACGTCGAACATTGACAAAATTCCGATGTCATCCAAATTCATCTATAAAGCGACGGTACATTCCAAGAAAGTTGGGAGGCAGAGGCCTCATGAACATTAACAACCTTTGTCTGAACCAGGAGAGTAAGATGAGAGAACGCTTCATTAATTCAAGCAGCACGCTAATGAAGTTGGTTGCTAAGGAGGACCGGGGTTTCACCCCGTTGAAGCTAGATAAATTGAATCGTGTTGATGGTAGAACAACACTTACGGATTGTGTCGGAATGGAAACAACAGACACTGCATGGACGGTATCCAAAGTCACTCGAGGATGATACCATTGATGGACCATTGTCACTAAAATGGCTGACCGATGGGCTGTTGTACCCAGAAACAGAAGGTTTTGCGACATCTATTCAAGATAAGATAGTAAGAACACGGAACTATGAAAAGCATATACTACACATGGATGTGGTCGACCGATGTAGGAAGTGCGGTATAGTGGGGGAAACGATTGAACACCTTATCGGTGGGTGTGCAGTTCTAGCCCCTAATGCTTATTTAGGAAGACATAATCAGCTGGCGAAAATTATACATCAGCAAATTGCATTAAAGTATTGGCTATTAGATAACGCACCTGCTCCATATTATTGAATATCTATATAAGTACTCACCTTCTCCCGTATTGGAATCATCTGATTCAATCCTATACTTGGACAGACCAATCACAACAGATCGAACGGTCGATTATAATAGAGCAGACATTGTTCTAATTAGTAAAAAGGAGAAAAGGGCTTTTACAATTGACATCACAGTGCCACTCTCTCATAATATCAGGAAAACCGAGTTGGAGAAAACCACTAAGTATGAAAACCTTGCGTACGATTTGAAAAACCAGTGGAAACTGCATAAGGTAGAGATAGTGCCTTTTGTTATATCCGCCGAAGGCCTAATAAGTAAGAACTTTTCAAAAAATTTGAAGAACCTTGGTATCTCAAAATCGATTGCCATAGTGGGACAACGTGCAGTACTCTTGCAGACATACCACATTGTTCGTAAAATTTTATGCTAAGTGAGAGGAGTTGAATTGCTTTCTCATTTTGGCATTGTAATATAGACCAGCTTAGGCTGAGATGCTGAGTTCAGTACGAGGATAATAATAATAATAATATTAATAATCAATATAATAATCAATAATAATAATTATAATCAATAACAATAATTAATCAATAATAATAATAATAATAATATTAGAAAGTGCACCTCCTCCATATTATAAGTACTCGCCTTCTCCTGTACTTGAATCATCCGATACCATTCTTTACTGGGACAGACCAATCACTACTGATCGAACGGTTGATTATAACAGGCCGGATATTGTTTTAATCAACAAAAAGGACAAGAGGGCTTTTATAATTGACATCGCAGTGCCACTATCTCACAACATTAGAAAAACTGAGATAGAAAAATCCACAAAGTATGAAAATCTGGCATACGACTTGAAGAACCAGTGGAAACTGAGTAAGGTAGACGTAGTGCCCTTCGTTATATCCGCCGAAGGCCTG
The DNA here is from genome assembly GCA_031761425.1 of Cosmopolites sordidus. Taxonomy (NCBI): domain Eukaryota; kingdom Metazoa; phylum Arthropoda; class Insecta; order Coleoptera; family Curculionidae; genus Cosmopolites; species Cosmopolites sordidus. The sequence continues at coordinate 83,893 of JARFXV010002195.1, read as the reverse complement.
ATAAGTAAGAGATTTTCAAAGAACCTGATTTTCAAAGAAGCTCTTGCAGACGTGTCACATTGTTCGTAAGATATTATGCTAGGGTGAGAGGAGCTGAATTGCTTTTTCATCTTGGCATTGGAATATCGGCCAGCATGAGCTGAGATTCTACAGTAACGATGAGCAGAATAATAATAATAATAATAGTAATCCTGTCATTCGGCTAACGGCAGCACACACCTTCTTAGAGGTCAGCACCCTCTAAGAAGTGACAAAGCAGCTTTCGACAGATACACGCAAGCCTCGGATGCATCTGTGAGTAGGGCTGTAACCGATGCGGGACCCCAGCCCATAAATGATCTCGCAGTAACCAAGAAACAAAACCCTGCCAAATCTGTTTTGCTGGATATGCATCCAGCAACCACTACAAGTACAACAGAACTTTTGTGGAGAAAGTGTGTTTTATCTTGGTATTATGTAGAGCCTGTTTCGCGTATTTGTCGTGCGCGGCATCAATACCGTCAAAAAGGTAGCTGACGCTTGTACGATAATGCGCCATCCCATCCCCCAACGCTTATCACTGATTTTTTGGCCAAAAATGGCATTTTAACCATCAATCATTCACCATACTCGCCTTATTTGCCTCCCTGCGACTTCTACCTCTTCGAAAAACTTTATTTGCTAATGAAAGGACAGCGTTATACCGACATTGAAGCCATTTAAAAGGCGTCAACCGCCAGCCTAAAGGACATATCTTTTGGCCTCAAGGAGACTATTTTAAATAAAAATAATGATTTTTGCCGAAGAAATATATTTTTTTTTGAAAAAGTCCTGCTTTCCGTGAGGCGCACCTTGTGTTTATGGTATTTATTAGATTTGAAAGCCAGGCAAAGTAAGATTTTTTCAAAAAAATGATTAATAAAGCATTTTCTAAATAGTAGTTAAAAATTAGGTCTGAGGTTATACAGAATGTTCAAATGTAATGCTGACTAGGTAGGTATAAAATTACGTTTAGTAATGTTTAGGTTTATTTTCAGTAAAAAAGTTCAATCATTTTTGAGAAAGAATAAAATGTTTCTCAGTAGTGTATATTGTATGTTAATTTCTAGAAATTGTGCATATTATTATTAACTGTGATTTATTAATTCTACAAAATACAAAGAGCTATTAACATTTTTTTAAATTTATTTTCTGTATCTAAAAATATAGAAGTGTGTTTCTTTATATAAAAGATCTAGTATAAGAATATGTTTTTTTTTTAATCCACAGCATACATATTTTCATATCCATAATGAGTATATGGTTAGTACTTGTTAAATTTATCTTATTACACTTGTTACAACTATGTGGAACTGTTTTATTTCCAAGGCTATTAAACATTCTCTCGCAAACGGTCTAAAATTATTACATCTGTTGAAGGCTAAAAAAATGTTTTTCTTTGCTTTAGAACTCACCTTGCGTTTTAAAAGCAGACTGCATGTTGGATTTTTATGTAATTAATTTATCCATATCAGTACAGATATAAAAATGATATACTTATATCTATATGTGTTGTATATATAAGTAATACTTGATGAATTGTCATATTATCAGTATTTTTTTGCAAAATAATCTGTTAAATAAAAACGTCCTCTTAATTTTTTACGAAATATTTTCTTTTGTTTTATCTGGGACGTTTTTTCTTAACAGTCGTTTTTTGTTAAATTGATATTAAAGCTCTTCAGTAACATACTAACATATTTGGGAATGTCCCAATTGAATAGAGAGAAAGCTTTAAATCAATTTTTATAAAAGTAGATCGAAATAAACTAGACAACCAAAGGGTCATGAGCTTAATCAACACTGTAATGATTATATTATATTAACACTATAATAATTATTAATAGCTATTATAAAAGAGAAGTCGAAATCACAGTAGAAATGAGGGAAGAACTACAGGCATTCAGGATATGTGGCTTTAGAGGTTAAGTTTTAAATTAAGAGGACTGACATTGAACTATTAAAACTCCAGAACAAATGTAGACATAATAGAACTGATAAAGGATATAAATAAAGATAACAAAACAAACATTTTAACATCCAGAGGAGCAACAGAATTAGTGGAACTAAAAGCAGCCGTAAGATAGCCAAACAGCCGTAAGATATAACCAAATAATATGATAAATTGGAAAGCGTAAACGCTATAGAATGGGACCACATAAGATAAAGAGAGTTTGTTTGGAACTCGACGCAGTACTGATTGCGAGTAATGAAGGCGATTTTCAAAGATAGCTTCATACTTTCAATATAACAGCAAAGAAACACAATCTGGAAATATCTGAGAAATCTAAATATATAGTTATCAGCAAAAATCCACAAAGATTCAAACTTCAATTAAAAAATAGTCATTTTCCTTAATCAACTAGCCATACTGTGGAAAACCTATAGAAAGACAATGTAAAAGATGGCTGGATAACGGTCTAACAATAACAACAGAAACTCAATATAAGAGCTATACGAATAAGAGAAATTCTAGTCAAGCGAGTAAGAAAAAGATAAAAAAATGATATGTACTAGGGTGGAACAAACGTATTTGAGTTTTTGACGTAACCTGGAGGTTATTCCTCGAAATATTGGCCATTGTTTTCTATGACCTCAGCACATCCTTGAGCCAGTCCTCTTCGGTGCCATGATGAGTTTTTGGAGGCGCGAAAAATCCGACGTTTCTACCTCTTTCCCAGTCCTTTTTGGCCTCGCAAAAAATGAGACATGGATAGGAAGAAGCGATAATCCGATGGAGCGAAGTTGGGACTGCATGTCGAGTGAGGGAAAAGTTCAAAGCCCAATTCGTTAATTTTAGAAGTGATCAGATGTGAAGTGTGTGTTGTCTTGCGTTACCTTGCTGCAGGAGGACTTTCTTCGGTTGAAAAAAGCCGAATATTTTTCGGCCAGAATAGCGTATACTCTCTCAATTTGAGCGGAACAGAATTCTGAATTTTTTCGTCCTACCTTCAGAAACCAACTCAAAGTGCAGTATTCCTTTATAATTCTATCAAACATACAGCTTATCCTTTTCGACTAATTTTTCTTATATTAGTACGGGAAGAGTTGGTGGTTCAGACAAAATCCATTGCTTTACATCATTATGATTGTTGAAGTAAACCCATTTTTCATCGCAGGTAACAATTCGTTTGATGAATCAATCGGGTCGGGTTTTTGCGGAGAGTTTTCACATTTTATACGACCCGTGATTTGCGGCGGTGACCCTTCATGAGGGATGCTCCTAATACCTCTGAAAGTTTCCTAGTACTTGTTTTAAGATCTGCAGCCACAGCTGCTCTTAAAATATCCGGATCGAGACACAGTGACCATTGGCCTGACCTTTCCCTATCTTCAAAATTCTGAAGGAGGAATGTTTATATGTCGAAGCAAAAACTTGAGGTCGCATTAAACCTCCTAGAAATGAAGTATAAATATTTGTTTAGAAACAAAAGAAACGATGCAAATACTGTTGTTATACCCTAGTATTTGATTCATGTATTTTTTTTTTTTTTAAGTTTATTGCACCCTTAGAAGTTAGAACAAAAACCTTAATAATAATAAAAGGTGCTTCGGTTAATAATGTCGATTTTTCTAAGAGATGGCGAACTAATATACATTCTGTCAAAAAAGTACCGGAAATTGATCATTTGAAAAGCCCGCTTAAAGGGATTGTCAGAAGTTGGCACAACTGTCCTCTATACTGAGATTGTTTACAGTGCTCGATTTTGTCAGTTCATCTCAAGTGCGTTTTGCGATTTTTACAATGGATAAAACCATCGAACAAAGAATTTGTCTTAAATTTTGCATTGCAAATGGAATTTCGTGTGCCGAGTCGCTGAAAATGTTGCAGAAAACTTACGAATACGGTGAATCGACTTTATCAAAAACACGTACATATGAGTGGTATAGTGCATTCAAAAGCGGTCGAGATGTGGTGAAAGATTTGCCTCGCTATGGTCGGCCATCAACGTATTCAACTGAAGTTAACATCGCTAAAGTGAAGGAAATGGTGACTGAAAATCGTCATTTAAGTTTGAGAGAGATAGCCGCTGATTTTTTCTGTGTCTCACGAATGAATTCGTACCATTTTAAGCGATTGTTTGGGCATGAAACGCGTTGCCGCTCGACTAGTGTCGAAAGATCTGAATTTTCTTCAGAAACGCAATCCCGTAAAGGTTGCTGAAGACATGCTAGAACGAGTCAATTCCGACCCCACATTCATAAAACGCATTGTAACTGGTGATGAGACATAGGTATACGAGTTTGATATGCAAATCAGTCAACAAGCTTCGGAATGACGCCTTCCAATTGAGCCAAAACCGAAAAAACCACGTCAAAGTCGATCAAAAGTTAAGGTGATGTTGACTGTTTTCTTTCATTATCGCGGTGTTGTGCACTCGGAATTCTTGCCAGAAAGTCAGACGGTAAATAAAGAAAAAGGCCAGATTGTGGAAAGAAAACTCTTGGATTTTGCATCATGACAACGCATCATCTCACAAGGCTATCATTGTGAACGAATTTCTGGCCGAAAACTCAACAAACACTATCGAACAACCACCGTATTTATCTGATATGGCCTCGGCCGAAAACCGTATTCATCTGACATGGCTTCGGCACCCGTTTTCAGTCGATAGAAGACATAAAAGAGAATTTGCGGCGAGAACTGAAGTCGATTTCGAAAAATGCGTTTAAAAAATGTTTTGACAATTGGATTATTCATTGACATCAGTGTATTATTTCAGAAGGGACCTACTTTGAAGGTGTTCCAACCAATTTGGATAAATAATGAACATTTTTTGTTTTATTGGCCAATTCCCGGTACTTTTTGACAGAATGTATTTGTTGGTATAGATTAATGACGTTTATGGCGTTTTGGTTTGATTTGATAAACAGATAGAGTAAACAAACATCATCAAATTCCAGTTCGTTATTAATTGTCATTGTACAACAAACATGGCTTTGAAAATGTCGAATTATGTACCAGAAAAAAATGTTTTGCGGAGAAGTTTAATAACCTTCTTTAATTTGACGAAAACGGCGGCTGAAAATTAACGATTATTGGTTGAAGTTTATGGTGGACATGCTCTAACCCAAAAAAACTTGTGAACGATGGTTGAAACGCTTTAAAAGTTGTGATTTTGATATAAACAAAACTTTATTAAAAACCAACTTTAAAAGTTGTGATTTTGATATAAGACAATGAGCGTCCAGGACAGCCGAAAAAGTTTGAAGATGCAGCTTTGCAAGCATTATTGGATGAAGATTCAACTCATGCGTTGAAACAATTGGCAGAAGCATTGAATGTTGTACAATCCACCATTTCTGAATGTCTACACGTATTGGGAAAGATCCAGAAGGAAAGAAAATGGGTTTCATATGAATTGAAGGAAAGAGACATTAAGTAAGGCTAAAAACCACTTTTGAAATTTTGCTTGCTAGACAGGAAAGAAAAGATTTTTTGGGTCGAGTTTTGACAGGTGATGAAAATTACATCTATTTTGACAACCCAAAGCGAACGACCCGACGAAGCGAACGAAAAACGACCAGAATACGCTCAAAGACGCGAAAAAGTATTTTTTTAACATGACAGTGCTCGGTCCCATGTTGCAAAATGTGTAAAAAACTATTTGGAAAACGTTAAATGGGACGTCCTACCCCACCCACCGTATTCACCAGACTTAGCCCCTTCGGATTACCACTTATTTAGTTCTTTTGGCACGGAATCCATTATGTGGAGATACGAGAAAGTAATAGCTAACTTTGATTATTAAGGTAATTTATTTTGTTATGGAAATAAACACTCAACTTTTGCAAAAAAGCGACTTTATTAACCGAAAGACCTATTTTAATATAAAAAATCGACCATTTAAAGTACTTTGTATTTGTAAAATTAAGTATTTTCTAATGTTACAAAGACTAAACTTACTAAGTCTGATTTTTAATAACTTCAGTAATTTCAGACAAACATTTTATACACTTGAAGCTTTCCTTTTCGTTACCTTGTCGCTAATATTTTCGTTCTTGTCAGTATATACATATTACTATAAAAGTATGTAAGTAACATAATCGATTTCACTTCTATGACATATATTTTATAAAAATTCTAAAATTATTTCTGCTGTTGTGCTTTTATAGATTTATTTGTATTCAAATAATAAGTTTACTGTTAAAGTATTCTTCTGTGTTAGTAATTAATTATTCTTGTTGCTGTTCATTGTTATTTCTCTGCGAATTACACAGTATGTCGGAAAAACAGAATATTTAAATTTAAAGAAAACTATTAGCGCCGTCTATTGAAACAATATATAATCTGAAAGTTGTATATCTCCTCTTTAAAACTAGACTGCCATTATTAGAATCGATGAACGGATTGGCAACTTATAGATAGCCCTTAAAGTGACAGTGACTTTTGCCAACTCATAAAAGACCATGGAACAAAGAGCTAATATTAAATTTTCTTTCAAGCTTGGTAAAACTTTTACAGAAACATTAGAATTGATCAAAAAAGTTTATGGTGGTGATTACTTATCTTGTAAACGCGTGTTCGATGGGTATAAGAGATTCCAGGACGGTTATAATGCTTGTGGAAGATAAAATACAAAATCGCTATAAGTTGGTAGAAAAAGTGAAATGATCGCTTGCGATGCTAATTCGACTATAAGATGGATTATGCAGGAATGAAATACGGCCAAAGACTTGATCCACGAAATGTTGACAAATGATTTAAACAAGCGGAAATTTTATGCTTCGATTTGTCCTCGATTGTCGACTCGATTTGTCTTGAAAATCCAACGTTGATTCTATGAAAGAAACCCTTTTCGACATAATGTTGGTTATCCATCAGTGATAACCATCACAAATACTTCAAAAATGTTACTATTTTTTATTCCTGATATTTTTCTAGCCCTCTTGAGATTGTACTGTCTCTGTCAGATGTGACGGTATGTCGCAAAATAACAGAATATTTAAATTTAAAGAAAACTATTAGCGCCATCTATTGAATATATAATCTGAAAGATGTATATGCCTCTATAAACGGAGACAGCCATCATTAGAATGGATGAATGGATTGTCAAGTTATAGGTAGCGCTTAAAGTGACAGTGCCTTTCGCCACCTCATAAAAATACTATCGAACAAAGATCTAATATTAAATTTTGTTTCAAGCCAAGGTAAAACTTTTACAGAAATATATATATATATATATATATATATATATATATATATATATATATATATATATATATATATATATATATATATATATATATATATATCCCCTTTGTGGATCAGACCTTGACGTGGTAAATGGGTTTGAGTAGGGCAATGAAGCTTTGAGCTATGCCATCTGGAGTCTATGCTCCTGGAAGGGTCACCACTGGCGGACAGGTCAAAGCGGAGGCCTCAGACTAACATGATCCAAAATCTGCCAACCCGCATTGGACCAGCGTGGCAGATTACGGTCCATACCTTCAACATGGTATTTCAATATGTTGAAATATGACAGTACAACCTCAAACACGGCCCTCATTCCCCGGAGGCCAAGGGGCAACTACCTACGGCAGCGGGAAGACCTGCCCCAAGGCAGAGGGTGCTAAGAATCACCGGGTTAGATCAGGCGGCCATTGGACTTTTGACATTGCAACGTTAAATATACGGACTATGAAAACAGAGGCCCGATTGCAAGAACTGTTAATCGAACTTGACAACATACATTGGGATATTATTGGGCTCTGTGAAACACGAAGGAAGGGTGAAGAGTTAATCAAACTAGAACCAACTGGACACGTACTCTACACTCGAGGTACGGAAAATGGCCGATTTGGCGGAATAGGATTCCTCATCAATCGAAAGCTGAAGGACAGTGTGGTAAAATTTGAAAGTACATCCGACCGATTAGCCCAATGCGTCATTCAGCTGAATAAAAAGTTTAGGCTTCAAGTCGTCCAAGCTTATGCACCAACTATAAACCATAAAGATGAGGAAATTGAGGAATTTTATGATGATGTGGCCCAGCTTTTATACAAGGAGAAATGTAGGTACAAAATTCTGATGGGTGATTTTAATGCCAGAATTGGAACAACAAGAACAGAGGAAAATGCAACTGGCCCATATGGAACTGGTGAGCGAGACAATAGAGGTGACAGATTAGTTGATTTTGCTAAAGGACAAGAACTATATATTATGAATTCATTCTATAAGAAAAATATCAGCAGAAAATGGACATGGAAAAGTCCATCTGGGCTCACAAGCGAAATTGACTACATCATGACCAACGATAAAACAATATTTACCAATTGTACTGTCCTTAACAATTTTAATGTTGGAAGTGACCACCAAATGGTACGAGCAAGGGTTCGGATTGACTGTCGAAAAGAGCGCGAAAGAATGGTAAGATCAAAGAAGGGCAAGGTGGATTCTGGAAAACTGCTGGAGAGAGGAAGCGATTTTGAGATTGCTTTGTCAAACCGGTTTGCTGCGTTACAAGATCCAGAGGACGTGGAAATATCAGTTCAATATGAAGAAATCGCCAACAATGTACTTCAAACGGCTGCTTCAATAGCACCAAAGGAAAAATGTCTCAAACAAACAAAAATCTCCAGTGAGACCATTGATTTAATGAAGAAACGGCGAGCAATGAGAAATGCAGGTAGTCCTTTTGGCAGGGTCGAGTACACTGAGCTCTGCAAAACTATAAGAAAACGTATCAGAGAGGACACGCGCCGATTCAATATGCAGCTAGTGCAAAAAACCCTGGAAGAAAACAAAGGAATTAACAAAGCTAAACAGAAGCTGAGAAACAAAAGAACGCAAATATATGCTTTAAAGCGTGAGGATGGCACAGTGTGCAGGACGCGTACCCAAATGTTAGAGATTGTCAGAAGGTTTTATTCCCAGTTATATGAAGATCAGAGCCAGTCAGGGACAGCAATACCCACGGAAGAACAATATATAATGCCAGATATCCTAGTGGAGGGAGTAACAAATGCTATAGAATTGATGAAGAACGGCAAGGCTCCAGGAAAGGATAGTGTAACTGTCGAAATGCTAAAAGCTGGTGGTCGGACGTTACATAAAACACTGGCAAAATTATACTCAAAATGCCTCAAAGAACAAAAAGTACCTGACTTATGGAAAAATGCAAAAGTGATCCTTTTACATAAAAAAGGAGCACAGGAAGATTTAAAGAACTACCGTCCAATAAGCCTCCTATCAGTGATGTACAAAGTTTTCACTAAGATAATTTCTAAAAGAATATTAAAAAAACTGAATGACGCACAACCAAGAGAACAAGCAGGATTCAGAAGTGGATTCAGTACAATGGATCACATCCAGGTTGTACAGCAGGTCATAGAAAGGTACAACGAATACACCATGCCACTGTGCTTGGCTGTTATCGACTACGAAAAAGCATTTGATTCTATCTCAAAGCATGCGATAATGGATGCACTGCTTAGCCAAGGTGTAGAGAGAGCCTATGTAAACCTATTAGATTCGATATATGATGGAGCTACAGCCACAATTCACGTTGATGATCTTGAAGTGGGAATTAATATAGAACGAGGTGTACGGCAGGGTGACGCAATGTCGCCTATTCTTTTCTCGGCTGGCCTTGAAGAAGTATTCCGTAAACTGGATTGGGAACAGGATGGTGTAAAGATCAATGGTGCAAACTTAAACCATCTTAGATTTGCAGATGATATTATTCTCATTTCACAAGACCCAGAGGAGCTGCAAAGACGCATACAAGAACTGCAAAGGGCAAAGGGAACCATTTGGCTTGAAAATAAACCTGAAAAAGAGTCAGATTATGTTCAATAACTTCGCTCAGGACAGAAGAATTTCAGTTTTAGGAAGGGATTTAGAGATTGTGGACAGCTTTATATATCTTGGGCAGAGGATTTCCATGGAGGGGAATACCGCCCGGGAGGTGGAACGGCGTCTTAAATGTGGCTGGCAGGCATTTGGTAGGCTCAACATAGTGTTTAAGAGCAGACTCCCACTTTGCCTGAAAAGAAAAGTATTCGATCAGTGCGTTCTACCCGTTATGGCATACGGAAGTGAAACCTGGACACTCACATCGCAATCAATTCAAAAACTTCGGGTGGCACAGAGGGGAATGGAAAGATGTATGCTTGGCATTACAAGACGAGACAGAAAGTCCTGCGCATGGATCAGGGAACAAACAAAAGTCTGTGACATCATTGGAAGAGTAAAACAGTTGAAATGGAGATGGGCAGGCCATATAGCGAGGCGATGGGACGACAGATGGACCAAGGCAATCCTGGAGTGGATACCGCTTGATCGCAAACGTCCGCGAAGAAGACCGAAAGCACGATGGATTGATGACGTCGTTAAGTATATTGGACCCGAGTGGCAGAGGAAAGAAATAAAAAATTATATAGATACACACAAGAGTCAAAAAACACTCCCCGAAAAAAATTGCAAATTTATTAAATTATCAATATAACTATAATTTTAAGCAGCTATGTGTAAGAATATATTTGGCAAATATTAATTGGTCAATATTTAACGAATACTTTATAAATAAACTAATGAGCATTGTTTAATAATTTTTTTAATTAAGGATATAGGACAAGATTAATTTTTAATTAATCTTGTCCTATATCAGCCTAGTAGAAATGACAACGTCATATCACCATAAGAAATGTTATTTTAAAATGGTCATAAAAATATTTCACTGTATGTCAGTGCATGTATTTAAGTTTTATTTAAAACCAAAATATATATTATATACGCAAATATCACGATATGCTTCTTATTTACGGAAAAACTCGTATTAAGAGCATATTTTCGTTACTACCGGCCAGATTAGAACTATGCCAGGACTTTTTGCAATTTGTTCGAGAAAACTGGCTAAAACGTTGCCAGGTTTGTAGAGACTGAAATGGTTGACATTTTCAACATTTAATTTAATAAAACAATTAACCACATGTTCTTAATGTAATGCGAATCGTTTAAAATATCTTATGGTGTGAAAAAGTAGTGCTAATATTTTCAACTTTGACACTAAAACGACAATAATCTGTAAGTGTTCCTTCTTTTTGTAACAAAATAAACCAAAATTGAGCCGAAACGTATGGAGAGTGCAAGGAAACCTCATACATTTTCCATAGGATTTAGATGAGGAGATTCAGAAGGATTGAAGTACATTCTAGGAGATTTATTCCATTTTCTTCAATTCCCTTCATAGTGTCAGCAGACTTGTGGTATACTGTGTTGTCCTGCTGGATTATTATATCTCTTGTTACCTGAATCGTCAAAAATCTCAAAAGTTGTTAGTACTTCGTTGCAAACAAGAATTTTGCCACCACCCCATCTCGAAACATAATAGGGTATATTTTTACATCATCTTGTCTAAAATATGAAACTTCTGGGATTCCATTCTAGGTGGAATCTAGGTGGAAAAAATGAAAAGATCGCCCACGATGCGAATTCGACTGTAAGACGGATTGTGGAGGAATGCAGTACAACCAAATACATGATTCACGAAATGTTGACAAAGGATTTAAACAAGCGAACAGTTTCTGCTTCGATTTGTGCCCAGGACACTGTAACTGTAACTGTCCCCTGTCAAATAAAATTCCGTTTCTTAGCACTTGTCTTAATTAATTGTTGCTGTTCTTAATGATTACTTTGATGGTTAAATGATGGAGATGGTTGGTTGGATGGTTGATTTATGACATGCTGCCATTGTGTTCAAAAAAAGGAACCATAAATACATGAGCTTACAATCAAAACTCGCAAACCCAAGATTGGAACATACAATAAATAATTGACAGAACACACGACAACTAGGGTATATAAACGAGTTGGAATTGCGCTTATTTAACTCATCATTTTCTCCATATATTAAATCATCGGACATTCTTCGGCATTTGTCTAGGTGTTTGTAGAACCCATGGAACACAAAATTAATCGCTAGATCATCTCTATAATGATGGCATTTTAAAGTTGTCAAAATATTGGTTATTTTTTTTCACTGAAAGCGCTCATTTTGTTCTGAGCATTAGTGGACATTTGAAAGCCAAAATGTTTTAATGATTAAAAAAAAAAGAAAATTACACTAATGTGATATAATGGTTTGGTTTCGTTTGGTTTAATAGTCAACTGAATGTTGAAAGAAGCAAGATAATGTGTAACAAAATTTAATGATTATTTCATTTTACTGCATCTAGTATTAACAATTTTTGTTATCAACAAAGTTTACTTCTTATCGCCACATTTTTCTACTTTTGTTATATTTTATGATGAGTCTAAATAATGATATTTGATTTAGCCAAAAAGTTCCTGAGGTTATCGCATTATATAAAATAAACCTGTTACCAAATTCACACATGCGTGTTCTAATATGTTAAATTTTATTTAGGAATATTTTTCAGTCACAGTCTGAAGTTTGGATCTTTATCTTTTTGATTCGATTTCGGACATTGGACAGAAAACTGTGACAATTGCCCAATCTTTTCAGTGGAAAAGGTGACTAGTTGAATCTTCGCACAATCACCATCTAGGAATGAATTTTAATTTAAATTTTTCATTTGTAATGACAAACGTACTGTACCTTTTTAACGTCGCTCGCAAAAAAAAACAGTTTTGTTTTATTGCATAGAAAGATTAAATTATCCTTATAAAGAAATTAAAAATAGGTGATTTGGTGTTGATCAAAAGACTTGAGCCATGAAAACTTTTTATAACAACAAACTTTTCGGAATAATTTTTATAGTTTGTGGAGCAATGTGAATGTTTTTAAATGGTTTGCAAGATTTCGTGCTGACAGAAGGCGAAGTACTTTAGAAGGACTTTGAAGTACTTTGGAAGTACTATTAATAATAATTCGAAATGAAAAAACACCCAAATTGACTGATGTGTTGAAATGATTGTTGTGTATCTGCCAGACTCATCGAGATATCTCAAAATATTTATTTGATCTTTTGGTCTTATCACTTTAATAAAACGTCTAAAAATAGAAGATTTGCATTAACTGTTTTTCTTTAAAAAATAATGAATAAAGTACCATGATGCTCCTTTATAGCTCCATGATATTTCCCTTATACCAGATGTTTCAATTGAGTTATAATTTCAATTGATTCCAATTGAAATTACAATTCTACACTGTCTACTTCAAGTAGTTCAAGTAGTAGCCAAACAGTGCTGAAGGCGGTTTGTCCACTTATCCATAGCAGTACTGGAAATCAGTTACTGGAATCGTCTTCAGTGGTCAGTTGTGGATGTTTCAATGTTCTTAAGTGTTTCAAAATGGTGCCCTTTGAGGTGAATTTTCAATCTTGGAAAAATGAAAAAATAAGGACTCAAGTTTGGTGAATAAGGGGACTGCGGAGCCACAGTGATGTTTTTACTTGCCAAAAACTTGTTAACTGAAGCCACTGTGCAGCAATGTTCGGTCTCATGATACCAATGGCCCTTTTTCGAGAAGAACTTCTCGATAGAAATGTTTTGCCATTTGGTCGTGAAGTATACATTCCATGTTTTTGATCTTTGGTTTGCTCATTCTGACTTTTTTAGGCGTGGTGAGAGTGTGCTATTCCCGGCTCTAGCACTTCGTTTCTGGGTCGTATTCAAAAACCCAAAGATGATGCTATGAAAGAAACACTTTTCGACATAATTTTGGTTATCCATCAGTGATGACAATCACAAATACTTCAAAAATGTTAGTCTTTTTTATTCCCGATATTTTTGTAACTCTTTTGAGACTGTCCAGTCTTTGACAGATGTCCAGCATTCGTACCATGTTTTGGTGGTCTTCCTATTGGGCGACATGTGATTACACGCTCTGAACTAATTCGTTCTACGTGGTCTTTCCAGTTTCCCCGCTGTGTTCTGGCCCATCTATCGACGACATGTACTTCAAATCGCTTTTTTATTAAATGGATAGTTATATTATCTCTTATTGTTACTCCTTTGATATTTTTGAGTTTTTTATTTCCATTGTTCGTAGTTTTCTCTTCGTTGTTGATGTATCCGCTCTTAATTATTCCCCATATGTCAATACTGGTCTAACGCAAGTTATATTATGTTGCTTAATGTTTTTATCCCGAGTTAATTGAAATTCATAACTTGTTGGGCTATCTTTTTATCGGTAGATATAATCAAGCTATGTTGCTCTGATACAGTTTTGAATCTATTAAAATATCGTTGGAGATCATCCTCGCTTTTGGATATTAATTCAGCTTTATCAGCGTAGCATATGAATGCGATGTCAATCTCATTTATTCTAAAGATGATTTCATTCATAATGTTGGACTTTCATCTTGTCTGATGTCTATAGATATTTATTTTCTTGCTTTTTTACCTCTTTTGAGTTCTCTAACTAATCTAATGTATTTTTCATTAAACAATCCCCAACGTTTCATCCCCAAATGCCTGCTCTAGGTCAATGAAACATTTTTTTTAGTTCAGTAGATCTTTTTGTCAGTTGATCCATGTTGCTCTTCTTCTATAGGTATTTTATTTAAGATATATGATGTATGTCGTTAGTAATTTTAGAGTAGAGGCTTATCGAGCGGTTTTTTTAATCTTGAAAAAACACAAATGGCGTTGTGAATTTGCCTAGGTCTAGTTGCATTTTAAAAATGTAATGTATGGCATTTATAAAAATGGAGTCGTACACAATACAATAACCTGTTAAAATTGTTGAATTATTTTATGAAAATGGGCGTTTAGTGAAAAATGTTTTTAGAAAATTACGTGATATTTACGGTTTGCACAATTGTCCATCTGAAAGTACTACCAACTGAATTGTTCAACATTTTTAAGAAAAAAGAAAAAAAAAGGTTCGGTGAAAGATAAAAGAACAGCAATATATAGTCGTAGTGGTCGTTCAGAAGAGCCTATTGATTTGGTACGTGGAAATGTTGCTGAAGACCCAGAAATTTCCATTAGTTGACGTTCACAACAATTTGTATTCAGTGAGTCCACAACATAGCGTATTTAACGAAATGATTTAGCTCTGAAGGTTCGAATAACACAGGAACTAAAGCCGCTGAATCATTCAAAATGTCGTGCACTTGTCAATTGGATTAAAGAACAAACAAATCATTTTTCTCAAAAAATCATCTTTTATTATGAAGCACATTTTGAAATTTGTGGCTATGTTAATAAACAAAATTGCCGCGTTTAGGATGAGGAAAATCTACGATTGATCAATGAGAAACCTTTATATCATAAACGAGTTACTGTTTGGTATGCATTATGGTCAGAAGGTGTAATTGGACAGTTTTTCTTTCAGAATGCTGCTGGTGAAGCTCTAACCGTGAATGATGTTCGAAATCGTGAGATGATAGCTGGATTTTTGTGGGCTGAATTGAATAATATTGATCTGAAGGATATGTAGTTCCAATTGGATGGCGCTACACCTCACTCTGCTAATGAATTATGGAGAGAAAAATTCCTTGGACGAGTTATTGCAAGAAACGGTCATGTTAATTGGTCACCAAGATCATGTGATTTGATACCGTTAGACTATTTTCTTTGCAGTTGCTTGACAAGCCAGGTCTATAAGAACACTCCACAATCGATTCCTGACCTAAAGATTGAAATAATTCGAGTCCTTGGTGAGATAGAGCAACCGTTATGCCAAAATGTCATCCAAAATTTGTGGACATCTATGGACCTGCAAGAGGTAGTCATTTTGATGAGATATTAACATTCGTGTTTAAATGTCATGTAATATGCTCAAATTATCAATAAAAAGTTTTTTTAAATCAATGCAAATTTTGAGTTTTACTCAAGAATTTAAAAAACCGCTTAATTTGAAAGACCATTTAGTTCATTTGATTGTTTTTGACTTCTCTTTTGTATATTGGGTTGGTTATTGTGAATTTTCTATTTCATATATGAATTTCTTTTTGGAAAATTGTCACTTACTTTCCAATTTTAGATTCTACATTTCAGGTAGTTTATCAATTCATTAGGGATACTTAAGCTTGCCAATATATCATTTTACTTCTTCTAGTGTGATGGTATGTTTAGTATTTACTGTAGAACTACCGTATGCGTAGAGCTACCTCTTTCGTCTTGATTTTCTTTGTTCTTGATGACTTTGGCTTTGACTTGGCTTTGTTCTTGATATACAAATTTGAAATCCGTTCCCTAGTTTTCCTGTCCCGCAACATTGTTCCATATTTTTCTTTAGCCACCATATATGTTTTCCTAGACATTTTTCTTCAGCTGTTATGTTTCGTTATTGGTTCGATTTGTTACTTTTTGTATTTATCATATTTTTGTTGTGATCTGTTGTTAATGTATTTTAAATAAGCAAAATTTTTCTCATTCGCAAGTTCTTTGACATCGGTGTGTTTATCCTTCTGTGGTCTGAATATACTTCAGATAAAAGTGGGATCAACTACTACCAAGAAAATACAAGAGAGTTATTTTGATATTCCACCTTAACGATTACAACGTTAAAATATCAGATATAATATGCCAATGACTGATATATAATTTATTTGTAAACATTCTATTAAAGTAATACATTTTTTTTACCTGAGATATTCAATTTCAGAAATCTTGCTAATAAATGTTGCTTAAAGTTCAAGTGGATTCTTGAAAAAAACCAAAATTTTAAATTAATAGTTAAAGTATGCCACGTAATTCGTTAACATTTCATTATCAATTATTTTAATCAATCTGGTAGGTATTCCAAATGATTTACGGTAATACTAAACGAGTTTAAAAAAAAAAATAGCTTGTGGTATCTGGATTGTTTGGTAAAGTATAAACACGCGTCTACTCGGTGCTCATAAACACTGAATATAAGAAATGTAATAGACATTGATTTGGAAAGCATTTGGATGCAGCCTTCTTTTTGTAAGAATTAATTTACTGGACGAGATGTCAAGTGTTATGCATGAAGGAGAAAAATTGAGCAAATAGTCATAAATGGTAAATAATAGAATATTTGAAAGAATAGAATGTTTGACATATTCAGGATGCCTTGAATAAAAAAAATTGTGGAGTGCAATGGAGAATAGTGGATAACAATAAAAGGCATGTAATACTATAAAAAATATACTTTATTACATTAATTATATATTTTTTGTGTAGACCGTGAATGTATTATTTAATAATAAACAGATAATGATATTCCCATACATTTGATACAAATGTCCATAAATGTCCAATATACTTTTGATACAAAAAAATATTGAGTAGATCCACCACGGTTATTATAACAATCTGCAACTTTGCGGTGCATTGAACTAATTAGATAATCTATGTCTTGTGACAAAGTATTTCAAGCGTGTGATACACAAGCTTCAAGTTCTGTTATAGTTGCTGGTAGCCGTGGCAATCGCTCAAGAGTTGTTATCCAATGTTATCTCTTACATGTTCTATCGGCGATAAGTCTGGGGATCTCGTCGGCCAGTCGAGTGCTATCGCTATCGCAGACGTTTCTAAAAATAGTATTATTTGATGAGTTGCATGGGGTCTGGCGGTATTTTGATGATAAATGAGATTTGGACAAGCTTGCAGATACGGCCTAACGACGAGCTGTAATATTTCGGTTACATAACGGTTTGCATTTTGGGCGTGGGCCTAGCAATCCCAGATGAGACTGATTTTTTTTAATTCAATTAAAATAAAAATTCTACATTGTCTCCTTCAAAGTTATTGCCTTAGGGAGCCACACAACGATTCGTCGGTTTGTCAACTTTTCATAGCAGTGTTGAAACTTAGACCCTAGAATCACCTTTAACTGGTTAGTTACGGCTTTCAATGCTCTCCAGTGTCTCAAAATGTGTGCTTGAGTTTTCATTAGGAAAAAGAAAAAGAAAAACTCGTTAATTGAAATCGCTGAATGATAAGGCGCATTATCGTGCGCTGCATACGCCTAGGTATTCTTGATGTTCAATCTCACAAATTACCCTTTTTCGAAATCTTTCAAGAACTTCTCGGTAAAAATGTCCATTTACCGTGTCGCGTTGAGGTACACATTTCTTATGGAATATCAAAAAAGCAAATCAGTATGTTTTTGATCTTTGATTTGGTATTGTATTCTTACTTTTTTTGATCGTGGTGAGGTTGGAGTGTTTTTTGTTCTGGCGTTTCGTTTCCGGATCGTGTTCAAAAATCTAACACTCCTCACCGGTAATGACAGGTTCAAAAAAATTATGGTCATTTTCAATTAGCCCGAAAAAGTCAAGACATGTTTATCCTGTTATCGTTTTGATTCTGCGAAAGGTTTTTTTCGGGGCTATTTTCCCGTAGATTTTCTTCATACCCAATTCTTGGTCAGAAGCAAATGATGAATGGTTATTTGAGTTAAACTGAACTTTTCCCTGATTATTATGACTGTTAACCGACGATCAGAACACACAAGGCTCTGGATTCTGTGGGCATTTTCATCACTTCTTGTAGTTGAAGATCTTCCGCTGCAAGGTTCCTGGAAATCCTGGGCCCTTGACAAAATATTGTTTCCATGGACTACTTGAAGTTTTGCAAAAGTTTCCGTCCAAAGTTTGAAACAAAACTTGATAGCGCACCGTTGTTCAAAATAGTTGTCTATCATTTTCAGAACGCACTAGAAAAATCTGATTTACAGAAATAATTGTTACTGGCCACCAAGTGACTCTAGGGAGTTCAAATTCGTGCTGAATATGCATTAGCTGTTGGTCAGTCACCCCCCCAAAGGGGAAGCCAACTGTGTTGATGGATCGAACTCTACCCCACCAGTACTTTTGGGACTTCGGAAGGTTTGTGCATGCTTTGTTCCACATAAATTGATTGACGACCAAAAATTGCTCAGAATCCAACATTGCAAGTACTTGGTTAAAGAGTCGAAAAAGGACGAAAACTTCAATTACAGCATTGTTACTGGTAATGAGACGTAGTGTTTTCAATGTGATCCAGAAACCAAGCGTCAAAGTGTCTAATGGAAGCATCCAATGAGTTTGTTCCAACTGGTCAAACGATCAATGCTGTGTTTTATCTTGGTATTATGAAGCGTCTGTTGTCGCGCATTTGTCGTATGCGGCCACTATTGTCAACGAGGCAGCTGGCGCTTATTGCACGATAATGCGCAGTCCCGTTGCTCGACGCTCATCACTGATTTTTTGACCAAAAATGGTCAAAAAATGGCATTTTGACATTAACCATGGATCATTCACTATACTCATCTGATTTGGCTCCCTGCGATTTCTACCTCTTCGAAAAACTTTATTTGCCGATGAAAGGACAATATTATGCCGACATTGAAGCCATTAAAAAGACGTCGACCGCCATCCTGAAGGACATATCGGTGACCGTGCAAACTATTTTGAATACGACTATTATTACTAGACTATTTTGAATAAAAATAAAAAATTTTGCCGGAAAAATTAGTATTTGTTTTTTTTTCTGTTTTCTGTGAGACGCACCTTATACTCCAATTTCAGGTTCCATTCAATTTTTGTAACAAAATGCATTAACACTAATTCCCATCGCAAATAAATATTGCGATCATTCTCGAAACAGTCTCACCTACAGCAGCAACAAAAGTACCAGGTACTTATGGAATATTTTCGTGTCGATTTTGTATAGCAAGAAATCTAAGATGCTGTTTGTCCTTGGATGCTTTTGGGACGACTAGAACCTCATATTAGTGTATAACTAATCCTTAAATCATATCTATCCATGTCCTCGTCGTGTCGCAACTTCACACAGATCTAAACTTGCTTCTTGAATACCAGTCGTTCATCTCTTTTCAAATTCGAATAATGGCCTGAAACATGCTTCACGAACTTGAAGCATTTTTCACTTATAATAATATATTTTTAGTATGCAAAAAACACCTCCCAAAGAGTAATCAGTATCATAACAACACGAAACAGTTGATAAAGCTAGTACATTTTTACTTAATAGGACTGGAATATGAGATGTGTAAATAAAGTAATGAGACTGGTGGCGAAGCATTCGATCGGAAGCAAAAATCGTGACCATAATATAAATAATAGTAACTTAAAATTTGTTAAATGTGTAAATAATAATAGGCTGTATGTAAATAATAATAAGGGCCCTATTCCATTCACTCAATTTTTTGAATTATTGATGTAAGTAACAAGTAAGGTAATTTCACATTTCATATAAAATGTAGTTTTGTTTTAGAATTAGATTGAATCATCTTCTGATAATGCCAACAGCGAAACGCGCGTCGCGAAGTTAAAAAAGTGATTTGATGTTTAGTGGTAAATCTCTTCGAGTTTAGTGTTCACACCGAATGTTACAGTAGAATTGATATTTCTCAGTGTTGTTGCTAAAGAAACGAGCATTATCAATTCTTCTATTGAAATCTTCGATCAGAAAAACTAAACTCGGAGAGAGTTACCTTTAAACACCGAATCACGTTATTAATCTTCTCGACGCGCGTTTTGTTAACCATGCACAATTAGCATCATTAGATGATTCAATCTGTAGATTGAATTCTTAGAGATCTGCAGATTGATGACTCCATATATTGAATTATCTCCTAATGATGCTAACATAGTTAGCGAAACGCGCATCTAGAAGTTTAGTGAAAAATCGTAACGAGTTTTATCCTAAATGATAAAAAACTGCCTTTCTCCTGCCATGTCGCTAGCAGGAACTTTTCCTTAAAAAAATTGTGGTCAAGACTTCGACGTTACTGAATATCTACTATTTCCATCATACGAGGGTTGCTAATTATGTATCCGGAATAATAAATAAAAACCAATATTTATCATTGTTTTCCAAAATTTACTCCGCGATGATCTATATACTTTGTATATGTTGGAACCAATTTTCATGACACTTTTTCCATTCCGAGGGAGGGATCTTCGAAACATGCATTTTGAACGCATCAACCGCTTTTTCTGGCGTCGAAAATCGTTGACCACGTACTATAGTTTATTTTTCCCGGACGGGAAGAAAAATAAATTATTGGTTAAGTGCCAAATCTGGACTGTACAACGGATGACCCAATAATATTTTGACCGGTCAAATATTGAGTTGTTCGGTCCGATGTGTGAGAGCTCGCATCGTCATGGTGAAGAATGATCCTGAGTCGCTGGTTGTTTTTTCTTATTTCTTCAAATACTTCTGGCAAACAAATGGTTGTGTACCTTTCAGAATTGACCGTTCTCTATTGAAACTTTCGGAGTGAAGCACGAAACTCAAAGAGACTTATCACTAAACACCGAATCACTTTTTTTTTAAGTTCTCGACGCACGTTTCGCTAAGCATGTTAGCATCATCAGGAGGTTATTCAATCTAATTCTAAAACTAAACTATGATCTATTTATATGTGAACCCTTGTGAACAGATTTACCACTAAACACCAAATCACTTTTTGAATACTTCTCGTCGCACGTTTCTCTAACTATGTTAGCATTATCAAGAGATGATTTAGTAGAGTAGATTAAATCATCTCCTGATGATGCTAACAGGGTTAGCGAAACGTCCGTTGAGAAGTATTCAAAGAGTGATTTGGTGTTCAGTGGTAAATCTGTTCGAGTTTAGTGTTTCATACCGAAGGTTCCAATAGAAGAATTGATCAGTCTTAAATTATTAATGTCTGTATTGAGATCATGTTCGATTGCATGCTGGGCAACACAAGATTTTTCATTTCTCCCATATCTAATGTGAGCAATGTGTTCTTTATATCTCGTTAATATGGATATTTTTGTTTGCCCAATATACCTTCGATCACACTCTTGACAGCTAATTTCGTAAATACCCGACTTTTCATGTTGATCTACTTTAATCTTTGAATTATCCAGGACTTCTCTTAATTTATTATATGATTTATACACAACCTTAACGTTCACTTTTTTAAAAATTTTGTCTAGCCTTCCTGTTACTTGGGCATCAAACGGTATCACCATTAATTTATTTTTGTTCTGATCCTTTTGAATAGTCGAAGATTCTTTCAATAATTTTCTAAACTTATGTTTTCTAATTAATTTATCTACAATGTTCTTATTATAACCATTCACTTCGTATACCTCCCTAATTAATTTTAATTCTTTGTTATAATTATATTTGTTTAAAGGAAAATTGATTAATCTATTTACCATAAAATTTAAACTAGCCATCTTATTTTGGAAGCTATGATTCGAATCGTTAGGAATGTATCTCGAAGTGTTTTTTCTAAAAATATCAAACGTGCGAAACGTGCATTGAGAACTTTAAAAAAAGTGATTCGGTGTTTAGTGGTAAATATCTCTTTGAGTTTAGCGTTCTACGATTTTCTAGTGGCACTGTAGCCACATGCCCATTTGCCCCCCCAAAAAAAAGGCGACCATTTGCTTCGAAGTGCTTCTTGCGCGAACAAATTTTGTTGGGTTTGGCTCATTTTAAAGTATCCATACAGTCGACTGCTGTTTACTTTCCGGCTCATACACATAGATCCAAGATTCGTCACCTGAGTGGATATTATACACGGCTTTTAACGTATCAATTGACACGAACTTTTTTTTGAGCAATTATCAAATTATATGGAATCCAAAATTTTTTTCACGGTTAAATGTTTATGTAAAATCTTGTGTATGTTTGTCATACTAATGCCCATGGATGCCTTAATTTCACGGTACGTCACGTGACGATCTTGCTTTATCAGTTCGCGCACAGTATCGATGTTTTCTGATGTCGGCCATGATTGAATTCACCAAACCAGTGATAAACAGTGGTTTTAGATGGTGTTTCATCGCCAAAAGTCGAAGTGAATTGATCGATGCACTGATGTTGAGATTTTACGAGTTAATTCTATTTTTTGACTGAGATGAAATTTTCAAGTCACTAAACAACATAAATAGCGTCCATATGACAAAACGTTTTGAGTACGTTTACAGTCAACAATGTTGAAACTTTACTTATTTTATTATTTTATTAGATGGTGCCTAGCAACACTATTGTTGCCATTTCCGGGTTCATAAATAGCACCCCCCGTATAGTCCAGACATTCTTTCGTGTATGGGGTGTTTTGAATTTGTTTGCATCTAATAAATGTTGTTACCAGTGGGGTATCGAGCAATTTGTCTAGGAAATAAGACTTAAAATCAGATATCAGATTTTGACGCACACATATACGCGCGCACACACACATACACGCGCGCACACACACATACACGTGCGCACACACACATACACGTGCGCGCACACACAAACACGCGCGCACACACATACACGCGCGAACATACGCATACACGCGCGCACACACCCATACACGCGTACACACATGCATACACGCGTACACACATATACACGCGCGCACACACAAACACGCGAACGCACGCACGGACGCATACACAGAGAGAGATATATATATATATATATATATATATATATATATATATATATATATATATATATATATATATATATATATATGTATATGTATATGTATATGTATATGTATATATACGTATACACGTTAACCTTGTGTCTGAAACAGCCTCTATCCTGAATTTCACATTGTGTAATATTTGCTGATCTTAGGTCTTCCTTAATTGCAGCAATCCATTTAATTATTTCTACTTTAGCTCTACTCCTATTTCATAAAATTCGACTATTTGTCTAGTTAGCCTACTCGGATTCATCCGTTTTATGTGTCCTTAAAACTTAAGTCTTCTTTTTCTCATATCGCAATGTATATCTGTGTATTGTTTGATTTCTTGGTTTGCCCGAAGTCGGTATGTTTTGCTATTTATTTGTTTGGGGCCTAAGATTTTTCTTTCCTTCTTTTCAATGTCCTCGATGTCTCTCTTTCTATTCAAAATGAGCGTTTCTGCTCCATATAGACATTTTGGCTTAATAGCTGTGTTGTAATGTCTCAGTTTTGTGTTTTTAGATAAGCATTTTTTGTTGTAAATATTTTGTGTAAGTCTCAATGCCGTTTCCATTTTTTGACATCTACCCTTATTGGCCGCTTTTTCCAACCAATTTTCCTTGATTATTTCACCCAAATATTTGAATTAAGAAACTCGTCTGATGTTACCATATTTTGTTTTTAGAAATGGTGTTCTTAGTTAGTAGAAATTTGGAGACCTACCTTTTCTGTTGTTTCTTTTAGGATTTCAATCTGTTTCTGTGCTGTTAATACATCTTGAGCCAAAATTGCTAGATCATCAGCAAACGCCAGACAATCAATTTTGGAGATGGTTCTCCCCAGTTTAATGGGCTGGTCAATATTGAGGGCTGACTTTTTTTCACGCCACTCCTGTATTACTTTTTGTTTGCTAGAACTAGAACATAATTTTAGAACATAGTTAAATAAGAGTGGCGAGAGTCCATCCCCTTGTCTCACTCCAGTTTTAATTTCGAAGGGCTCTGAGATGTCACCCATGAATTTAACTTTTGACCTTGTGTTAGTTAATGTTGCTTTAATAATTACCAGCGTTTTCAGATCTAGTCCTTGTTCTTTTAAGATTTGGAATAAAGATTCGCGGTCAATAGAATCATATGCTTTTTTGAAATCCACAAATGTACAGACGATATTTTTATTCTATAGTTTTTGATGTGTTTGGATCAACTTTAGATTCAGGATCTGTTCAGGGCAGGATCTGCCCGGTCGAAAACCTGCTTGACATTCACCAATTTTAGGTTCTAACTGTCCCTTTGCTCTGTCTAGTAGACATTGAGATATAATCTTGTAACAAACTGGGAGAAGAGATATCCCTCTGTAGTTGTTTACATCCGTTCTATCTCCTTTCTTGTGTAGTGGATGGATTAGAGCATCTTTCCAATCTTCCGGAATCCGTTCGGTTCGACAAACTTCTTGTAGAATTTTGGTTATTTCCTTGATTGTACCTGGACCAGCGGATTTCAAAAGTTCAGCAGTGATTCCATCTTCACCAGAAGCTTTGTTATTTTTAAGCCGCTTGATTTGCCTAATTATTTCATATTCATTCGGTGGTAATGAATGTGGGTTTGTTTGTTTAGGGTTTAGTGTTGGAAATTTGTTTAAGGGCTCAGGACAGTTTAGTATTTGTTCAAAATATTTCTCAAGTTCTTTGCAATTGTCTTGGTTATTTAGAGCTAATTGTCCGTTTTCCTTTTGGAAGCAAAGACTTTGGGGTTGATAGCCTGTTAATTTAGTTTTAAATGTTTTGTAAGTTTCGGGTGTTATTTTTTTGGAAATCTTTTTCTATTTCATTAAGTTGATTGTTTTCATATTTTCTTTTAATTTGTCTAATTAGCTTCGATGTTTCTTTTTTTCCAAAAAGATGTTATAGTGTATTACTGTTTTTTGACTGTTCCAATCTTTGAATGCTTTACTTCGGCTTAATACTGCTTGCTCGCAAACTTCATCCCACCATGGATGTTTTCTACGTTTTTGTAAAGGAACCAACTTTAAGGCTATTTTAATAATTTTTTGTTTCAATTCTTGCCAGTTCTGTGTTGGTTGTTTATCAAGCTCTTCTTTTAGGGTTGGTTTTATTTTCGTAGGGTCGAACTTTGATATCAGCAGTCTCTTTTGAAGAAGTTTTCGGGGTTTTAAGCTAAGTTTGATTCTAGTTAAGTAGTGATCCGTGTCTATGTTAGCTCCTTTCCTGACTTGAACATTCAAAATCTCTTTATAATTGGGGTACGAAATGGTAACATGGTCAATTTGAAATTTACCCATGTACGTGTTTGGGCACCTCCAGGTTTTTTGTTTTGTTATTTTCTTCTTAAAATGGGTTGACATTATTTTTAGATTAAACTGCGAACATAGTTCAACTATCTTCTACCATTATGGTTAGTCCATTTATGAGCGGGAAAACTGCCGACTGGTTTTCTTCTTTCCCTAGTTGGGCGTTGAAATCACCCAATAGGATTTTTACATGGTTAGAGGTAATTTTAGAGATAGTCTTTTCCAAAATTTCCCAGGACTTATTTACTTTTTCAGGGTTAGATTTATATTCTTCGTTAACTCGGAGGTGTGCATTGATTAATGTATAGTTTTTGTTAGCACACTTGAGGGATAGTGTCATAAGTCGATTATTTACTGGCTGGACATTAGTTATAGAACCAAGACTGTTTCTTGAGATAGCGAAAGCAACACCGAGATGTGATGTATTTTTGAGTATTCTTTTGTCCGTTTTACTTTTAAAAAGTCTGTAGTTGCCGAATTCCAAGGTGTTGTCATCTGTCAATCTGGTTTCTTGCAAAGCTAAAATTTGGATTTTTTGCTGATTTAATGTTCGCCCCAATTCGTGTAGATTTCCTGGACGCAGGAGATAATTGATATTTACCGTTCCAAAGAAAGTTTTTGTTTTCGGTTTCAGACGTTGGCCAGAGGTCTCCGACTTCCTCTGAAATATTTTGCGTTTAAGCCCGGACGCCCCAGAATCCGAAAGTCCGGTTGTACCAGAAAAGCTGGCAGAGTATTGTCTACCTCCTGGGGTAATTTTGTAATTACTAGAACGCTTCATCTTGTACTTTGAATTAATGGTTTTAACCATGACGGTTCAGAGGTTAAGACTGGAAGGGTTAGTTCCAGAATTTAAATATCAGCCGCACCACTGGTGAACAGACGCTGGCCACTCAACCGCTTGATACAAGTCAGACACTAAGTGGATTTAGTTTATTTTGCCTTGGTTCGGGGCTGCTTATTTTGAGATATTCGCAGCTGTCCATTATTATCTAATGGAACTTTCACTATCCACCACCCGTTACCCGTCCAGTACCTTAGGCGAGGTATACTGGATATTTATACATATATATATATATATATATATATATATATATATATATATATATATATATATATATATATATATATATATATATATATATATATATATATATATATATATTTATAACTGAAATTATAAATGCAATTGGAATATGACAACACTTTAATTCATTGGTGTTTTCCATTTCAAAAGCACTTATCTACAGATTAATTTAAACAAGCGATTAACTAATTTTTATTTGTGTGGGTCCAAAGAATTTGCTTCGGTTGATAATAATATTAAAAATAATTAAAATTACACAGAGTGGGATATTTAGTAATAGGGGATATTTATTTTTAATTTATAATTATTTAGTGATATTTAACAATAATTTTAATTTTAACATTGATTTTTTATAAATTATGTTGTATGTATGTTAAATACTGATTATTTTTTGTCTAAAATATATTTCTTTGTCTTCCAGGAAAATTTACAATTGTTAATTCTTCCTTTTAAATGGTTATCCAATATGTATCAGAACTTTAAAATGCTGCACAATGTTAACTACAAGCGATAATTAGTTAATTCATGCGGTTTAAGGGCTTTAGACCCCATGATCTTGATCCATTTCTTGAAATAGCGCTTTCAGAAAACGTGCAATATATCGATTCTGTCGTGACAAGCATTGTTTATATCCACATCTATCAATTCATGCCAAACAAGTTCTGTTGTCATATTCTGATAGCATTCGCCATTAACAGTAAGGCGATTTCAATTATCTTCTTCTTCAAAAAATAAGGTTCTTTCACTCCTTTACCCGTACTCCTCTATCACTCCTTGTAGCTATGACATTAATCGCACCAAACAATGACTTTCAGGGGATCAAGGGTCAACTCCTGAATCACTGAGGATTTTCATCGGTTCAAATCCTGCAGTTATGTTTGTTCACAAACCCATTAAGTTAGAAGTCTAAAGCGAAGGTCGGCTTCCAACTGCTCTACAGATCATTAGTGTATCATGTATCCTTCAATGCAGAATTAACATAATGTATTGAACACAGCAGTCTATGAGTGACACATTTTAAAGAGTGTTCCCACTATTACGGTTTAAAGTTCTAATAAAGAAAACTATAAGCTTGTATCATACGTATAACTGAAAAACTCAACAGCACGTTGTGAAGAAATAAGTAATGTTAGTGGAAATTCGAAATTCAACTTTTAACTAAAGCCTTGTCTGTCATCTTAAAATGTGACATATCGATGTAGTAACTACTCTTATTGCCACTCAAAAAATATGCGATGTCACGATAAAACATTTTAATAATATATTTCTTATATAAATAAATAAGGAAATATAAGCCTATAGCAGTGGCGAGGCGCCTAAAATCGGCGTTTCACATTGGCCATGCGGTATGGGAAGCGTCACTTGGCCAATATCTGGATGGTAAAGTTGGCGCTTGTAAAGGCGCTGGCGGAGGTTGGCGTTTGCGGTGGCAAATGCCAGTGGGTTGTCGGTTTTGTATCTCACATAAAAGGAACCGGCTCACGCTGGTACATGCCAAGTCCCCATCCACACATTGGCTACACGGTGTGCTATCTTTTTAAACCCGTCAACACAGTTTTTATTTTGTTTTATCAGCGATGTTGACGTTGGCTCAGTTTCTTGTAAACTGGTGAATGTTGGATCAAAATTGGCCTGGCCATGTAGGCCAATATGTGGCACCGGCTTAAGGCGATGATCCCATAATACCCACTGAAGGTGTGGATGAGTGTACTTTGTTTAATTATTTGTTTATGTCTCCCAGAGGTAATTGTGTAAATTTTTTACAAGAAATCTTTCCTTAACCACGCCAACGGACTTGGTAAGGGCGATTAAACTTTAAGTTAAGCCTCAGTTGCTGACGCGCCTCTAATTCTAAACTCTAAAACATCAAAGGAAATATGACTAAATATTGAATTCTCAAGATCGTTGAGATTATTTTGGCTTTAAAAATGAACCATTCGATGTAAGTTCTAACAAATATGGTAAGACAGAGGATATCTAGTTCTATATATCGAAGAAGGAATGAACGAATATCAGGCAGGGTTTAGAAGGGGACGCTCAACAATAGATAAATAATTCATAGCCCGTCAAAGAATGGAAAAAACCGAATTTGATACTCCTTTATGCCATATGTTTATAGATTTTAGACAGGCGTTTGACCGCGTACAAACAGCAGCAGTATACGAGGCTTTGGAGGAAATGGGTATACCAGCTAAATCTATTAGATTACTCACTCCATTCAAACAGTTTATTGTAACTGCAAATCAATAGAGAACATTCGAAAAAGTTCATGAGAAGTTCGAAAGGTTCTAATAAATATTAAAGTTTTATGACAACAATGGATAATTGTACACAGTTTTGTCGCTGAATATCACCTCGCCGTTTCCTATTTTTTAAAGTAAAATTCCATTAACCTATTTTTGTCCAAAATAAATTTTTCAGTAACTTTTTCATTAAAGTCCGGAATTAATTCGACCATAGCACTCTCAATATTTAACACACCTAAAGCATTTAGTCTAATTTTCCCCCATTGAATTTCTTAAATATGTTTTAATCAAGTTCAAAGTCGAAAAGCACTTTTCGGCTTCGGCTGTGGTTGTCGGTATAGTCACTAGTATTTTCAATGCCTTAGTGATTTCTTTAAACGCTATATCCAGTCCCATATTCAAAATACAATTTAATGTCTTTAAACAGCCTTTAATGTCTTCATTTTGACAAATCTCGGGCCTTGAATAAAAAATTTCCAATTCGGTCTTCAAATTTTCTTTTTTTACCGTCGGAAAACTATCACATATAGTTTACTATCAAATTTTCGCGTAAAATTTGTCCTATATTTACATTCTTTTTGAACTTGACTCAAATTCAACACGGATGTGGGACGACCGTTAGTTTTTAATTCAACTTTCTCCTTCAAATTTAAATTAGTCATTATTAACTGTTTTAAAATAGACACCTTCATGTTTGCAATTAAAAGTTGATTATTTTTATTTAAAAAGTACTACTCAGTGTGTGCACACGTAGCAAATCCCAAATCAAAACAAGTTTTCGCGAGGCGAACGAAATACGCGACGCGAGAAATATCAAACGCTCCGTACCCGTCAAATCAGCTTTTAAAACTAATTACGGATACGCTCGGGCGCAGGCAATCTACATCCAAATCGCATGTTTTAGAAAGCAGTTAAACCCCTGAATTATGGCAACCAACAAAAAAAAATTGTTTACTGTTAGAAATGTTGGATGGGCAGCGCCCCAACGCCCTCCCTCACGAGCCGCCACTGAATTGTATATAGCTGAAAATAAGAACTAAACAAATTTTTATGCAGTTTATTCAAAGGCTTATTTATTTGTTTATCGTTGATTTCGAAATTTAGATTATGATTCATAAAATATTTTTAGGGAAATAAAAACAATTTTATTTTGTTCCTAGACTATGTTGATTTTATCAAACGCATTAAAAGTATTATCCCGCTAGTTTTTTCGAGGATTTTAGTGGAAAATTCCACGTTACGTCAAACGGAGAAAAATACCTGAAATAATTTAAGTATTTTTAATACAACTAACTTTTTTTAATACACGTAATAAATATGCTCGCTAAGTCGTCGCCCGAAGCACATTACAGAGAAAATTAATATATTTTTAAATTATTTTATCTTTTTGATTTTGTATGTTGTTAAAGTATCTATCTAGTTGGAAAACAGCTTGTTTGTTTAATCAGATTGAGGAATAGTCGCTATTGCGGTTTTTTGATGATGTGCTTTCATTATTTTTTCCAATGCAGTAAGGTTTATTTTTTAAATAACGCAATAACTATGAATCGTAATAATTTGTAAATTGCTAATAATTTATTTTAAGTCATGCCAATTTTCCCAGATGTTCACTAAAGCCATGCGGGATAATACCAAGAACCGTTTTTCGATTTTCAAACATTGTTTCAAATACCTACAGTGCTGCGAAAAAACAGAAACTCAACGCAATATTTTCTTGCTTTTCCGCGTCTTTTTATTGCAATTAGAATAGCCTTCTAGGAACACTGTTAGATTAATATAAGTTAGTTCTCCCACTTTACTCCATGCTTCGAACGTTCTTCCTTTGAGCCGCTCCATTGTTTGAATTTCTGGTTTCTACTCTACGGGTCTTAAATACCATTGGCTAAAATTCCCTATAAAATTTTAATAGGATTAAGATCTGGATTTAACGGAGACCAGCTCAAAACTTTGATCCCGAATTCTTGAAATATTTTTTTTGTTATCTACAGAATTGCACAGCATTGACGGTTCCAGAAACAAAAACAATTTCAGATTTAAACCCCTGTTTGAAGGTAGACCATATCACCATCCACCATGATGAGATCGGCCGAACATGGTTTTCTTTTCTTTTCTTAAATCGTACCAGTAATAATTAAAACTATCTGGTGTATCTAGAATTTTTTTTCGTCACTAAAAATTACGTGTCTCTGTTTCATTGTTTTTAACCTCTGCTCAAAATGCCTCTTAAGCTGTGGCTTTCTCATTATTATTAATCTTTTAGGTACTTGGTTTCAGCAGCCTATTTGCAAATTTAGCTGGTCACATCCTAGATTAAATTTACTCAGATGAAGCTTCTGTTTTTGAGATTTGATTTGCTAATACTGGAAAACTTTTGAGGCTTTTCAGATATCTTTATTTTTCCATAATTTGCAGAACCTGCATTAATTTTTCACTGTATCTTGAGAACGTTGCAGTTCTTCAGCAGTTTGTATCTGTATCTTTTTGGCTCTTCTTAATTCCAGCTCTCCTTAATTTGGGTGAACTGAAAATTTGAGAAAACTGAACTGTTTTCCCCTGGCATCATCACAATAAAAAAATAACTTTGCCAAGCACTATCAAGTTTAAAAGAAGTGATTCACACTTGACAAATAGTAATACTGCACAATGAGGTTGCAACAGGCAAAATAATTAGATTGAATAAGAAAATAGAATTGAGTTTATATTTATTCACAACGTAAATACAGAATGTGACCACAGTTTGTTATGTACATTATTATATAAATTCTTCTTTCTTGTAAACATTGGTAATTAGAGCTCAAGATCATTTAAAAGTTAGTTTCAAATAACAACAATTTGGTCTCTTGAGTTTATAGTTTTTCACAGCACTGTATTTAATTTGATTTTATCATTGAATATGTTTATAATATATATTTATCCAATGGAACTTGACTGTTGTTGAACTGAATTTGAATTGACTTAAATTATTTTCAAAAGATATGATTGTATTTGTTGTTTTGTATTGTTTGTTCTTATACTGTTTGCTGTTGATGTTAAAGCCTAATGACCGAATTGTCCATATAACCGGCGATTTGTCCATATAAACGGTTTTCTCATTCTTGGCAATATCTCAAGAGAGCAGGCATATTACCGTAGTGAAAGAGCACTTTTTCCTTGGTCGGATGTGGAGGTTTAGCCTTTATAGTTTTGCAAGGTAGTCTATGAATATCCACTCCACGGAAATCCCAGAAAACCATAGTCATAAATTTTCATGTAGATGGAACTGTTTTCTCTTTTTAATACACCTGTGTGATTCACTGATTGATGCTTCATTTCTGGCGAATAATGGTGGATCCATATTTCATCTATATATTATAAAACGTCGAAGAAAATAATCAGAATCGCGTTTAAATTAGTTTAAAGTCTCTTGAGAAATGTGTATTTGAGTGCGCCTTTGGTTGATCATTTAATAGGACACTGGACTTTTGTAATTATTTTATTAGTACTTGCGGTTTTTTGAGCTTGTGGGTTCATCATTTTCAGCGGATGTAGCACGACTAAGTCTAAATTTAGCAGACCTCTTTTTTTTACTTTCGAAAACGAAGGGGTAGAATCCCTTGAAACGATATCGAACTGTTTTTGGCATGTATTGGGATTAAACATTTAAAACAAAGTATCTTATAACACATGTTTCTGCGTACTGTTTCATGGATGGAAAAACATGTATTAGTTTTTTCCGGCAGTACATCCGGTTGTAGAGTTGGTCCCTGTCGGGAGCGTACAAACGTTTCGCAAAAATCTCATTTGGCGTCTTTGGTACTTACTGTCGCGAGGTTCCTGACTTTCTGAATAAAACGGAACCACTTAATTCGTAAAGTCAGTTACATTTTAGATAGTTTCAATGGAGGCTCAAAATTTTAGATGATCTGAACTACCTCTATTTGGTGCTAAAAATGAAAGCATATTTATAATAAGCATTATATAATAAATGCATATTAATTCCATATAAAGTAATATTTATATACTAGCCCTACCGCTCAAGTGTTGTCTGCTTCGACTGAAGAGTCCAACTGACGCTTTTATAGCCGGCCGGCGACTGCGTAGATTACATCGAGGTAGTTCGGAACTATATACGGCGCTCGGCACGCTGTCGGGCGTCCGTTTATTGATTTTTCTACCTCGCCGCCACGTTGCCACGTTTCTTCTTTTGTCAGAAGGGATTTCCATACTTTTGAAATGTTGCGAGCGTCGTTTCGCGTATTTAGCTCACCCCTTTCTTCTATTTCAAGGGCTTCTCTGATTATTCGGACCTTGTAGTTTTCAATATTTGCTATTTCTTTGGCTCATTCAAAATTGATTTTATGTCCTGTTTGTAGATGGTGCTGGAAGAAAGCGGAAGTGGTTTGCTTGTTTTTTAAGTTGTTTTTATGTTCTTGCATTCTGGCTGATATTCGTCTTTTTGTTTGTCCTATGTATGTTCTGTTGCAGTCGCATATACTGTGCACCCAATGATTTTCCCATCTAACTTTGTCATTGGGGTGTTTTAGGATGTTTGCGATAGTTTTGTGCGGTTTGTAGGCTGTTCTGATTTTATGTTTCCTTAGTAGTCTGCCTACCTTATCTGTGATTCCTTTTACGTATGGTAGCAGGACCTTTAGTGTATTTGGTTCATGATCCTCTGTTGTTCATCGTGTTTGGGTTTTCTGACGGCGAATGGCCTTCCTGATACAATTTTCTGAATATCCATTTTGTCTAAGGGCTGTTGAAAATTTTTGGTAGTTCTTCGCTTCGTGTATCTGGTAGTGTCAGTCGGAAGGATCTGCAAATCACGATGTTCGCCACTGCTTGGATTTGAGTTGTTGCATTTAGCGTACAACTGCGTGCACGTCAGTTGGACTCTTCATTCGAAGCAAACAACACTTGAAAATGCCACACTTGAATATATATATATATATCGATATAACGAAAAACACCAAACTTATATATTATGTATTTACGGTTTATTTAAAATGACAACATTTATAAAAATAATGTTGATCTTTTTGTGTGGAAATACTACCTACATTAATTTTGTATATTTTTAAAACTATTTGTATAAATAAATTTTTATCTAATATTTCAATCGTTTGTTTACTTCAGCAACATTTGAAATTATGCCAAATAAGCTTTAAACTCTGCAGTATTTTAATATTTGCGCATTTAGGTTCGTTAATGTATATTTATATATATATAAATATATATATATATATATATATATATATATATATATATATATATATATATATATATATATATATATATATATATATATATATATATATATATATATATATGTGTGTGTGTGTGTGTCATGTGGAACACATAACAACTTGAGCTCTGTACTAAATAAATAAATAATAAATAAATAAATCTTTATTTAGCATATGCAGCTATTGCTGAGTAGAACAAATTAATTGTAATCAATTTTCTTTTTAAATTTAATACTGCAACTGCATATATATATATATATATATATATATATATATATATATATATATATATATATATATATATATATATATATATATATATATATATTTATATATGTATGTATGTATGTATATATATCAAGAGACAATAAAGAATATTATTTAAGTGTTCTTTTCGTGAGTTCATTCGAAAAAGTCTAGATTTGGCGCACAACAATTCATGATTTTCATCACAATGCTACATCACACACCGCTCGTAAAAGCAAACAAACACCATTATAAAAGCAGCCTCACCAGATATAGCACTTTTTCGTTCATAGTAGTACAATACATACAAATCTTATTGGTATAATATATTAGCTGACGAGCATAATCTTATGCTCTTATTTGTTAGTTTGTAAAAAAAACTAGCTAAAATGTAACACAAACCTATAAAAAAATGAAAAAAAAAATGAAAATGGCATTTAAATATGTCATCACGTTGATACATCATCACATGCATCAAGGTTTAAGCGGTACGAACGTTTTAAGGAGGGCTCACCGCCATTGAAGGACGACGCTTATCCCGTTTTTCGGTTCTCGAGTCATTCTCTTTTAATTCTATTTTACACAAGCAACCTTTTTTCTATTTCCAAAAATAAAAGTCAGCTTAAAAGGTCAATTATTTATAGAATTTCAGCGATCAAAAACAGTGTAACGTGTGGACTGAAAGCACTCATGAAAAGGAACTAGTATAACTTTCAGTTAATATTAAATCATTATATGACATGTGCTGAGAGGGGGGGGGGGGGTATCTACTAGGCTGGTAATAATGTAAATGAGCAAGTGCCTATTTAAAACTTATTTAACTATTTAAATTAACAAGTCCCAACACTTTTTGATTCAAGCGATATTACAGCTATAATTTCATCAACATCAATATCTCCTTTTTCTAAAAAATAAG
The DNA here is from genome assembly GCA_031761425.1 of Cosmopolites sordidus. Lineage (NCBI taxonomy): Eukaryota > Metazoa > Arthropoda > Insecta > Coleoptera > Curculionidae > Cosmopolites > Cosmopolites sordidus. Next base: position 48,566 of record JARFXV010002195.1, on the reverse strand, counting down.
ATATTACATTTTTGTATTTATATATAAATTTGTCAATTAATATAGTTTATTTTTCTTTCAGGCAAAAGTTAACGTCGCCAAAATGGAACAGATTTCGTGGCATCAGATTAAGGTGGAAAGACAAAATTCGATTGAACAACGTAATTTGGAGATGTTGGCATTTACAATGTAAGCTAAACATTATCTCTAAAATTTTTATTAGACATATTACATGCGGAAATACAAAACATTATCACAACAATTGTTTTCGGTTATCTTATGTCTATTATTTTTAGTACTGAGATAAACGTACAGCTTTCTTTTCACTATTTTGATATAAATTTTGGAAAATCTTTTGATGCTCGAGCAACTTTCATAAATAATATATAGTATAGATATATAGTTAGATAAAGTCTGAGTTATTTAATTATTGTGTAATTCTATCTTTATGAATTATTTAAAAATGTATTTGCACAATTAAGATACGTTTAAATAGAATACATTTTTAGTAATAATTTTTAGGCCTTTAACTTAATTCTCCGTTTTTTTTACTACTTTTGGCATTTATTTATAAAATAATAATAAAGATTTAATCTTTTAAATAATCTCCCTCTATACACCTTGATTAAAAATAAACTTGGTGATTTTCATGTGATAAAGTAATTGATATCATATCATGTGATAAAGCTGCTATTAACAAGTTAATATTAAAAGAATCGGAAGAAGTAAAGTCGAAAGCGGCCAAATGTCGAGAATACGTGGGATGCGATAAAACTCTCCAACCCCAACTCAAAATGCCACTAACATGTATCATTTGCTATTGATAACGGTCAGTAGTGATCTTTACACCAAATTGGAGCAACTCATAATTCATGACACCTAGCTGATTCCGCTATATATACATCTTTTCGGTGTGTACATTTTGTTTTGCGATACTGGTTGATAGCTCATAGAGCCTGGTCGTGCATTAATGATCATAAAGGATCCAATTTTCGTCCACACATCTCAATCGAATTCAGGAAGTTATTTTTCTCGAATCTAGAGAAATCTGTAAAAATTTACTCTCATATGTGAGTTCATAAGTAACCAAACGACTCTCTTTTTGAATTTTCCCTAGCATGTGTAAACGTTTAGAAATAGCTTGCGTTGTTACTCGGGGTTCCTGCCCGAGATAGAACAAAGAGGATAGGCCAGTGTAGGACAAAGATTTTATTCCAACAGTGCTTCCAATTCTTCATTCTCCGCTTTGTCTGGCTGTCCCAGACTCTTCTACTCATTTAAGTAAACATTTTCCCCCAAAGCTGCACAAAGCATTGTCATGAGTTTCCACAGATTTTTTTTTCAGTTGAAAGGCAAAAAGAAGACCTAAAATATTACTCTTCGAACAACATCGTGTTTACAACTGATTTTTCAGGTTATTATGTACAGTAGGCTTGTACAAGACCTCATTTAATCCTGTAAGCCATGGGACTAGTCATTTATTTACGCTTTTTAAAATTTTTCATTTTTATTAATCATTAATTAATAATGTCGGTTTTCTCGCAAAATTTGAGCGTTTTGTTTTTTTGAGGTCAACCATTCATTAAGACAAATGAGTACTTCTTCGTAAGAATATAAGTGTTGAAACTTCATGCTGCATCAATCGAAATAATTGGTAGTCCGAAGGGGTTAGGTACGGTGAATACGGTGGGTGGGGTAGGACGTCCCATTGAACGTTTTCAAAATATTTTTTTACACATTTTGCATCACGAGGCCGAGCATTGTCATGTTGAATACTCGTGCGTTTGGGCGTATTCTTGTCGTTTTTCGTTCAATGCCCGGTTCAAATTCATCAATTGTTGTCGGTATCGATCACCAGTAATCGTTTCACCAGATTTCAATAGTTCGTAATACACAGCTCCTCTATTATCCCACCAAATACACAGCGAAGCCTTCATTTCCATGTGTTGTGATGTTGAAGGCTTGCCTGGGTCTACCCATAGTTTTTTGCGCTTTGGATTGTCAAAATAGATCCACTTTTCATCACCTGTTACAACTCGATGCAAAAAACCTTTTCTGTCTGGCAAGCAAAATTTAACAAGTGGTTTCTCGCCTTTGAGTGGGACGTTCGGAAATGACGGATTGGGTAACATTCGATGCTTCTGCGAATTGTTTCAACGTATGAGTTGTCTTCATCCAATAACTCTTGCAAATTTGCATCTCCAAACTATTTCGGCTGTCCTTGGCGCTCCTTGTCTTTTATATCAAGATCACCACTTTTAAAGCATTTAAACCATCGTTCACAAGTTCTTTGGATTAGAGCATGTTCATCATAAGCTTCAACCAACAATCGATAACTTTCAGTAGCCTTTTTCTACAAATGAAAGAAGATTATTAAACTTCCACGCAAAACGTCTTTTTCTGGTACATAATTCGACATATTCAAAGCTATGAAAAACTATGTTTTTTTGCACAATGACAATTAATAACGAACTGGCTTTTGATGGCGTATGTTTACCCTCCAAAATGCCATAGACGTCATTAGTCTATATCAACAAATGTATTAGTAACGCCATTTTTTAGCAAAATCGGCATTATTAACCGAAACGTCTACTTTTTAGAGGTGGTATCATTTGTCATATATATTACTTATTATAATATACTAATATATATATATATATATATATATATATATATATATATATATATATATATATATATATATATATATATATATATATATTTATATACTTATCATAAATATTACTAATATTTCTCCTAGATCTGTCATCGAGATTTGTTCCTTCCTGAGCAAGAAACGATATTTTAAAAGTTACCTCTTAAACCCATTTGTTTATTTAAAATAAATTATTTTCGTTTTTTTTTTGCATTACTTCAACAATATTTTCCATCAATGTACAACATGCGCTTTTCTTCTTATTTTTTCCTTTCATGGCACCTGCTCCGATGGAGTTATTTTGACATATTTTTACTTTAGGATCACAATAATGTAGGACCGGTCAAATGTTATGTTTATTTTCGGTATTAGTGCTAAAACTGTGTATATAATAAAAATAAGATTATTTATACAAACTAAAGGAAAAACAATACACGTATGTCGAGTTTAAGAAAATTACTGATTTCGGGTTAATCATTACCAACTTATCGTGTTGTTATCCACATTTATAGGTGGTATCCGGATTAAATGAAGGCCCTGTATTATTATATCTCCTTTCGAAGTTGAAAGATGGAGCTTTGATATATTAACTATACGGCGGAAAGGAATTTTGATTCGAATTGACCGAAAATCCAACTTAATTGGATTTAATATTTCATTGAATTATTTTTAGTTTCGTAGTTAAATATAGTTAAAAATATGCAGTAGCCTAGACAACAACACGTTTTAGGCGTTTATTGCAATCTTTCTGGTTTTAAAATGTTTACTGTTTCGTTTTAGTAATGTTAAAACGGACTGACTATGAGTAATCGGAATTTATGGCCAATATTATGAGCGAGTTAATGTAAAAGGGAAATTGCCAACTACACTGATAGATATCAGAGTACTGTAATGAGGCACTATCAAATGTGGCTGGATAATGTCCAAAATCGAAGACTAGTAGGCACTGAACGTCCAAGGCGCACAAACGACGTTTGTGATCGACCTCTAAGATGAGGTTCGTTCGAAAATTTCTCGGTCTGACAAAGTTTTGAACGGGAACGAGCCCCACCCATTTCTTCAACTGGATGGCATATGTTTCGTCTCTCGAGGTACAGATTCTTCAGGGCGCCGACATATACCATCAATAATAGGGAGATTTTATCCACAGCCAACAATGTATGTTTTTGCCGACTTCCCGTCGGATGGTGTATATATGTAATGTTAGAGGGTCTCCCTATTCTTAATGGTATGGTACATGTCGGCGCCCTGAAGAGTCTGTACATCGAGAGACAAAACATATGCCATCCAGTTGAAGGGATGGGTGGGGCTCGTTCCCGGTCAAGCACCCAAGAAAAATGTTCATTTAGGCGGAGATGCAGGTGTTCTGTGTTCCACATGAGATTGTGATCCCAACGGTTGGGTGTATGATGACACTCAGCTACTGTCGTGTCATTGGACGCTGTCCAAGAAACTCTAACATTACGTCTATACGCTATCCGACGGAAAGTCGGCAAAAACATGGATTGTTGGCTGTAGATAGGGTCTCCCTATTCTTGATGATATGGTATATGTCAGCAGCCTGAAGAATCTGTACTGTACATCGAGAGACGAAACATCTGCCATCCAGTTGAGGGACGGGTGAGGCTTATTCACGGTCAAGCACCCAAGAAAAATGTTCATATATATTATCACAAACATTTTTTTCAAGGTTTTTGGAATGTTTTGCTTACTAGGCCTTAAGCCTTTGTTGCCTTTGTTACCTTTACAAAAGGTAATACCTCCACTTTCTGGAGTTTCCATTGATTTTTCAGATCAAATGCAAGATTTTCGTACTTCGTGACCTTTTCCATTTCAGTTTTTCATTTTAGTATCGGCTGATTCAAGTACGGGGGAAGGCGTGTACTTGTAATATGATGGAGGTATCTTATCAAATAGCGAGTGCTTTAAGGCGATTTGCTGGTGTATAATTTTACACTAGCATTTTTTTTTACTGGACACCCTCCAATAAGATGTTCAATTGTTTCTCCCACACCACCGCACTTCCTGCACTTGTCGACAACATCCATGTGTAGTATATGTCTTTCATAATTTTTTGTCCTTACTACTTTATCTTGAATAGCTGTCGCGAAGCCTTCTATTTCTGGATATAATAGACCATCGGTAAGCCACTTTAGAGACAAATGTTCGTTAATGGAGTCATCATCAAGCAATTTAGGATATCTCCCATGTAATGTCTGTTGTTTCCATTCTTGAACGATATCCTTCAGTGATGTTCTACTATCAACACGATTTTGTCTATTTAGATTCAGCGGGGTGAAACCCTGGTCCTTCTTTACAACCAGTTTCATTAGTGTGCTATGTGAACTAATGAAGCGCTCTCTCATCCTATTTTCTTGGTTGAGACAAAGATTCTTGATATTCACAAGCCCTCTGCCTCCCAACTTTCTTGGAATATATAGCCTTTTTTGTAGACGAATTGGGATGTAACAATCGGAACTTTGTCAATGTTCTTCGTGTCAATCTATCCAGTTCATCAAGATCTGCTTCAGACCGTTTACAATGCCAAAAGAAGATGTTAGAGTTGGCACCGCCCAGCCATTGATCGCTTTAATGAGATTTCCATCGTTCAGTTTGGTGTTTCGGAGTTTTGTTATACGTTGTTGGTACAAACTGGAAAAATTCTTCTTTAATAGGCTATGATCAAATTTATGGTTTTGAAGCATTCCTAAATATTTATATGAGTCTTCTGATGCTAGTTCTTGTATACCGCAGACTGTTGAATGTTGTTCTTTTATTATTCCCTTTTGTATGCTGATAGTGGAGCATTTCTCGAGTCCGAATGACATTTTCATATCCCTACTAAATATTTCGACTGTTTTTATTAATGAATTTAATTTCTCTCTTATTTCTCCATAGTTTTAAGTCATCCATATATAGCAAATGCGATAGTTTTTTGGAATTTCTCATGTCAAGTTTGGAGCCAATATTGCTATTGTTTAGTAATGTGGACATCGGATTCAACGCTAGACAAAACCAAACAGGGGAAAAGGAATCTCCCTGAAATATTCCTCTCTTGATATTTGTTGTTCCAATGTACTGTTAGTGAACAAATACATTAGTCTACCATTTACTCATGAGATACCTTAAAGAGTTTGTAATCTGGATAAATTTTGTAGATGTTCAAAACTTCTAATAACTAACCATGTGGGACACTATCGAAAGCCTTCTTGTAATCTATATAGCACATATTCAAGTTGCGCTTTTTTCCCGCGCTTGCGCAAGAGCTACAGAACTATTACTACTTCAAATATGTTATTATAGTCACAATGTTGGGAAATTTTTTCGTTGAGCAGGGCTGTGAATAATTTATACAACACGGATAAACATGTTATCGATCTATAGTTACTGGGTTGGTTAGCATCACCTTTTTTATATGACAAATATGTATTTCCCTCCATCAGAAAGTCGAGGAAAGTATTAAGATTCACCATTATTTCTTTAAATGCATCAGCAAGTACCTGGTAAACAGCTGTGACGTTTTTGATCTAGAAGTTGTGTAGTCCGTTTGGCCAGGCGTCTTCCAGTTTTGAGTTTTCTTGATGGCAGTGCAGATGTCAATCGCTTCAAGACCGTTGAATTCCATTTGTGAAAGTGCATCAGTCTGTTTTCGAATTGTTGGAACCCATGGGACCATTTTTTCATAACCATCAGATCTTTCCTAAACAGATTTCCAGTATTTCTCAAAGGTAGATACATGCACATTTTCAAGTTTTGACTGGTGACCCTGAGCTTCTAGTTCTCTATAAAATTTCTTCTGGCTATTTTGAAACATTGCATTTTGGTGTTTCCGTTTTTCTATCTCATTGTATCTGGCTAGTCTGGCTCCCTTCGTTTTAGCCTTTTGTCTAAATCGATCTTTCAGGTCTAATAATTTCTCGCGAAAGTTTTAATCTTCAAATCCAATGCCAGATATTTTAGAAATTATTTTCTTTTTTTTCGTCAGTTTGCTAAATGTATTTCCAGCAAGATACTCAGAAATAATGTCAACCTTCGCCCGAAAATCATTGATATCAGTTTCCAGGCAGGTGTATCTTTTTGGATATTACGCCTTGTCGCATCAAGGGTGTAAGTTTTTTGACCTGAAACCTCGATTACCGTTACTGCTGCAAAATACAACGCAAGATGTATGTCGCTAAGATTCATTATCCCCGATAAATGCGATTCCAAAACTTTGTTGACTTGCATTATAGTAAAGCGGGATTTTGCAGTGTTGCGCATTATCGGTATTTTTGACCTATTTAGTGGATTTGAGTAAAAAGTAGTAAAAAGGGACCAATAGACTGTAAAATATTTCTCGTATGTTAGAAAAGTTTCCATTCATGACTGTTTCTTCATTTTGAGTTGGTTAAACTTCTGTTGTTAGGATTGGAGTTTGTACAATCGGTTGGTTCTCTGTGTTCAAGTTAAGGATATCCATGTTATTTTCTTGAGGTGGGTCATATGTAATGTTTTGGTGTAATTTATTACCGACTTCTCTCTTGATGTTCATTAATTCCGTTTCGGTAAGATATTTTTTTCTTAATATAAGATTTTTACAGTCTGTTAAGTTTTGTTTCGATAACTGTGTTTCAGCAAACCTCTTCTTATATTCTTGGTGAAGTGCACTTCTCCATACAGGTAGTGGTTTATCTGCGCACTGGTTCACGTAATAATAGGTACTCTGTACTTCAATATTCATTTCACGTGTCCATCTAATACGAGTGCGCTCGGTCCTACTGACAGCCCTTATGGGGGTGCGAGTCAGCCGGTATCTGATTATTAGCTCCTGCTTTTTGTTGGGTTTGTATTGAAGTCTCTGGTGTTGATTGACTTTTATGTTCTAATTGTGGATGGATTTTTTCAGGGGCCTTGTTCATTGCCATTCTTATGGTGTCATAGAGTTGGGAGTTAGCACTCGCTCCAGACTCACCCACCCCGGACAAATCCACCCGACGGTTCCAAAGGGTTCTTGTCCGCAAAACCCTACCGCCTTGTATAATATCATTATATTTTTCAGTCTCCATAAAAAATGTTTTTTGGGGTTCAAGGGAAAAAACAGTCACCTATGGCAGAGCCCCGATTTACCATGGGAAAGCTATTTACTACCGGAAGGCGCTAGGTATCCGGAGACATCGTTAGAGACACTTTAACCCTGTGCCATTCAGCTCCTCGGCACGATGGATTTCCACCTTGAGCTTGGAGTTTTTTTTCCAGAGGTGTGCTCCTCTCAGCTCGGGAAGGTGGTGGCGCCACTCACCAAGTGGTGTATCTGCCCCCTGCCCCTTTTATATTATTATTATTATTCTGCTCATCCTTACTATAGAATCTCAGCTCATGCTGGCCGATATTCCAATGCCAAGATGAAAAAGCAATTCAGCTCCTCTCACCCTAGCATAATATCTTACGAACAATGTGACACGTCTGCAAGAGCACGGCACGCTGTCCCACTATGGCAATCGATTTCGAGATACCGAGGCTCTCGAGGTTCTTTGAAAATCTCTTACTTATCAGGCCTTCGGCGGATATAACGAAAGGCACTACTTCTACCTTACTCAGTTTCCACTGGTTCTTCAAGTCGTATGCCAGATTTTTATACTTTGTGGATTTTTCTATCTCAGTTTTTCTAATGTTGTGAGATAGCGGCATTGCGATGTCAATTATAAAAGCCCTCTTGTCCTTTTTGTTGATTAGAATAATATCCGGCCTGTTATATTCAACCGTTCGATCAGTAGCGATTGGTCTGTCCCAGTAAAGAATGGTATCGGATGATTCAACTACAGGAGAAGGCGAGTACTTATAATATGGAGGAGGTGCGCTTTCTAATAGCGAGTATTTTTTTGCAATTTGTTGATGTATAATTTTTACCAGCTGATTATGCCGTCCTAAATAAGTATTAGGAGCAAGGGCCGGGCAACCGCCAATAAGGTGCTCAATTGTTTCCCCCAATGTACCGCATTTCCTGCACTTATCGACTACTTCCAAATGCAGTATGTGCTTTTCATAGTTTTTTGTTCTTGTTACCCTATCTTGAATAGATATCGCGAAACCTTCTGTTTCTGGATACAATAGTCTATCGGTCAGCCACTTCAGAGACAATTGTTCGTCAATGGTGTCATCTTCGAGTGACTTAGGAAACCTTCATTGCAATGTTTGTCCTTTCAATTCTCGAACGCAATCCGTGAGTGTTGTTCTGCTATCAATACGATTTTGTTTATTTAGGTTCAGTGGGGTGAAACTCCAGTCCTCATTTGCATCCAATTTCATTAACGTACTGTTTGAATCAATGCAGTGTTTTCTCATTCTATTTTCTTGATTGAGACAGAGATTTTTTACGTTTACAAAGCCTCTACCCCCCAACTTTCTTGCGATGTATAGTCTCTTCGTAGATGAGTTCGGATGCAGGCATCGGAACTTATATTGACCATTTAACAATGATAAAAAAAAAATATGTCAAAGTTGGCACTGCCCAACCGTTGATCGTTCTAATGAGGTTTCCACTGTTCAGTTTGTTGTTTAAAAGTTTTGTAAGTCTCTTTTGGTATAGAGTGGAAAAGTCCTTCTTTAACTGGTTATGATCAAGTTTATGCTTTTGGGATATTCCTAAATATTTGTAGGATTCTTCTGGTGCTAGTTGTTGTATCTTACAAAGTGTTGAATGTTGACTCTGAACCTTTCCCTTCTGTATACTAATGGTAGAACATTTGTCCAGTCCGAATGACATTCTGATATCCCTACTGAATGTTTCAACCGTTTTTATCAATGAGTTTAATTTTTCTCTAGTTTCTCCATATAATTTAAGGTCATCCATATATAGTAGATGAGAGAGCTTTCTTGGATTTCTCATGTTAAGTTTATATCCAATATTGCTGTTGTTGAGTAGTGTGGACAAAGGGTTCAATGCGAGGCAGAACCAAATTGGAAAAAGGGAATCTCCCTGAAAAATTCCCCTCTCGATATTTGTAGCAGCAATGCATTGTTGGCCGACAAAAAGATTCGTTTTCCACTTCCCCATCAGGTACTTTAAAGAATTAATAATCTGGGGGCTAATTTTATAGAAATTCAGAACCTCAACCAGCCAATCGTGAGGGACACTATCGAATGCTTTCTTGCAGTCTATATAGCAGATATTTAAGTTGCGTTTTCTTTTTTTTTGCGTTTGCTCAAGAACTACAGCATCGATCGTCAATTGTTCCTTGCAGCCCATACTTGCTCTTATACATCTTTTCTGTTCTTCTTCAAAAATGTTGTTTTTAACACAATGTTGGTAGATTTTTTCATTGAGTAGGGCTGTGAACAGTTTATATAACACTGACATACATGTGATTGGTCTGTAGTTATTGGGTTGCCTAAGGTCCCCTTTTTTGAACAGTAGGTATGTATGGTCCTCCATTAGGAAGTCGGGGAAAGTGTCTGGATTTATTAAAACCTCTTTAAAAGCATTTGCAAGTAAGGGATAAGCGGTTGTAAAGATTTTAATCCAGAAGTTATGCAATCCATCTGGTCCAGGCGCCTTCCAGTTGTGAGTCTTCCTGACAGCAGTGCAAATGTCAATCTTTGTGAAATCGTTAGACTCCATATCTCGGAGAGCATTTGTCTGTTCTTGAATGGTTTTAACCCAAGGAGCCAGTTTTTCGTAGCCGTCTGATTTTTTCCAAACCGATCTCCAATATTCCGCAAAGGAAGACACATCTATATTCTTAAGTTCTAACTTGCTGTTACCTTCTGCTTCGAGTTCTCTATAAAATTTCTTTTGGCTATTTGCAAATACTGAATTTTGATGTTTTCGCTTTTCTAGTTCATTATATTTGCTAGCCTGGCTCCTTTCGATTTAGCTTTTTGCCTAAACCGATCTTTTAGATCCAACAATTTTTCTGTCAGGTTTGAATCATCGAAGTCAATGCCAGATTTATTGGCAATTATTTTTGCTTTTCTTGCTACTTTATTTGACTGATTACCAGAAAGATACTCTGAGATAATGTCAACTTTCCTCCGGAACTCATTGATATTGTTTTCAAGGCGCGTTTTCCAGACAGGTGTATTTTTTTGGATACTACGACCAGCCGCATTAAGGGGGTGTAAGTCTTTTGACCTGAAATTTCGATGGCAGTCACTGCTGCACAATATAATGCAAGATGTATATCGCTTAGATTTATCATCCCAGATAAATGTGATTCCAAAACTCTATTAATCTGCATTAGAGTAATACGTGATTTTGCAATATTACGCAATACTGGAATTTTTGGTCTATTCAATGGGTTTGAGCCAGCAAAACTGGCCAAATTGCTATAAAACCTCTCTCGTATGTAAAAGAAAAGTTACGTTGCGAGATTGATTCTTTATTTTCAGACGATGAGGCTTCTGGTGATACATTTCGAGTTTGTTCTACTTGTTGCTCCTCTGTATTCGAGTTAAGAACGTCCATAGTATCTTCTTGATGTTGTTGATATGTAATGTTTTGATGTAGTTCATTACCGATTTCTCTCTTGATGTTCATTAATTCCGATTCGGTTAGATAGTTTTTCCTTAGAATTACATTTTTACGGTCGGCTAAGTTTTGCTCCGACAGCTGAGTTTCAGGGAACCTCTTTTTATATTCTTAGTGGAGTGCATGCCTCCATCCAGGTAGCGGGTTATCTCCGCACTGGTTTACGTAGTAATAGGCACGCATTACATCAATATTCATTTCGCGTGTCCATCTGATACGTAGAGTGCGTTCGATCCTAGTGACAGCCTTCCTTATTAGGGGCGAGCCAGCAAGTATCGGGGTATTTTGATCTTCTACTCCATTATTAATTTCCGCTCTCTGTTGATTTTGTAGTAAAGTCTTTGATGTTGCTAGACTTAGATGATCTAATTGTTGTTCGAGTGCCTCTTTCATTGCCATTCTTGTGGTGCCATAGAGTTGGGAACCGCCACTCGCTCCAGATTCACCAACCCCGGACAACTCCTCCCGATGGTTCCGAAGGGTTCTTGTCCGCAAAACCCTACCGCCTTGTATAATATTTTGTATTTTATTCTCCATAAATATATTTGGGTTCAAGGGAGAAACGGTCACCCAAGGCAGAGCCCCGATTTACCATGGGAAAGCTATTTACTACCGGAGGGCGCTAGGTATCCGGAGACATCGTTAGAGACACTTTAACCCTGTGCCATTCAGCTCCTCGGCACGATGGATTTCCACCTTAAGCTTGGGGATTTTTCAGAGGTTTACTCCTCTCAGCTCGGGAAGGTGGTGGCGCCATCTGTTCAGCCAGTTGAAGGTATTTCTCCATTTTTTCTGCAAGTTTCTTTTGGAGGTTGGCTGTGTTAGGGACCGATATTTCAATTAGGTATGTTGTTTTGTTTTTCTTATGTATAATTACGAGATCAGGTTTATTATGTTTTGTTTCTTTGTCTGTGATAATTTCTCTATTCCAGTATAGTTTTGTTGTATCGTTTTCTAGAATGTTTGAGGGAATGTTTCTAGATTTGTAATTCGGTGTATATTGCTGTTGAAGGTTATATTTGAGTGCTAAATGTTGATGTATGATTTTTGCAAAATTGTTGTCTGTATGTATAGTCATTTGGAGCCAGTATCCTGCAATCTCCTGTGATGTGGTCGATTGTTTCGGGTTGTTCTTGGCATAATCTGCATTCATTTGTATTCACTGTTTTATCCTTGATAATGTATTTAAAGTAATTACGCGTGCTGATAGTTTGATCTTGTATTGCAGTCATATATCCTTCTGTTTCTCCAAAGATATTACCATGTGTTAGCCATGCGTTCGAAGCTTGAGTGTCTAAATGTGGTTGGGTTAGATAATTTGGATGTCTTCCATGTAATGCTTTCTGTTTCCATTGCATTTTCTTGGTGATTGATGAGATAATGCAGCCCTTCGGTTGAAATGTAGTATTATTTAGTTTAAGAGGCGTACCGGATGTATTGAGCGTAGTTATTGCTTCGTGTAGTTGGCTTGTGTTTGCTTTTTGTAAAAAATATTCTCTTAGCTTGTCTATTTGTGTGTAGTTAGAATTTTTGATATCTGTAATCCCTCTTCCTCCCTCCTTTCTTGTAAGTGTAAATCTCTTCACTGCGGAGTGTATGTGATGGATTCTGTATTTATTACATTTTGATCGTGTTAGTATATTAAGTGCATTAAGGTCTGTATCACTCCAGTTTATTATAACGAATGAGTATGTTAGTATCGGTATAGCATATGTATTTATGGCTTTTACTTTATTTCGACCTGAAAGTTCTGTTTTTAATATCTTTTTCAAGCGTGATATATATTGTTGCTTTAAATTTTGTTTTATTTTTTTGTGCTCTATGTTTTGTTTTTGTTGGTAGCCGATATATTTATATGTTTCATTGGGTTCCATATTTTGTATTGTTTGATTGGACTCTATTGTATATGGTTCTTGTGTCATATGTTTCCCTCTGATGATACTGTTTACATTTATCTATACCAATTGTCATTTTGATATCTTTTGTAAAATCTTGTGTTGTTTCTATTAAGCGTTTAAGTTGGTGAGTTGTATTTGCATATAATTTCAAATCATCCACATATAGCAGATGAGAAATGGTAAAATTGTTTTGTCCTTTAATTTTATAGCCATATTTTGTACTGTTGAGCAGATTTGAGAGAGGATTTAGGGAAAGGTAGAACCATAGTGCGCTAAGCGAATCGCCCTGAAATATACCCCGTTCGATTTTAACTGGATTTGATCTTATATTTTCTGTTTCTGTTTTTATATTTAAGGTTGTTTGCTACTTGCTCATCAGTATTTCTAAGAAATTAATTATCTTTGGATGTGTTTTATATATATGAAGTACATGTACTAGCCAAGAATGTGGAATGGTATCGAAAGCTTTCTGATAGTCAATGTATGCGTAGTGTAGTGATCTGTAATTTTTTGTTACTTGTGTGTTTATTTCCGCATCTATTATGAGTTGTTCTTTGCTCCCTCTTGCTCCTTTACGACATCCCTTCTGCTCTTCGGCCATTATATTATTCATATCAATATGATTGTTTAGTTTCGTTGTTATAATTGACGTAAGCAATTTGTAAGTTGTTGGTAGACACGTTATCGGTCTATATTTGGAAGGATTGGTTGTGTCATTTTCTTTTTTTCGTCTTTTGGTCTCCGATATGTAATGCCTTGTGTGAGAAAGTGTGGGACTTGTTCGGGATTTGAAAGTAATATATTGAAGATTTTAGCTAACTGTTCATAGGTCGATGTAAATGTTTTTAACCAATAATTTTTGACTTTATCTTCTCCTGGTGTTTTCCACTCATGTGCGGATACGACTGCTTTTCGAATATCCTCAGTTGTTATATTTACTTCTGGTATGGGTAAAATGTCCTGTTTTTTTTTTATTTCATCCATGATCCAACGTGCAGATTTATTGTGTTCAGTATTGTTTGACCATATATTTTCCCAAAAATCTTGAACCTTTACTATTTCTGGTGTATTTGTCACATTTTTATTTTGGTTATCTAGTGATCTGTAGAATAGCTTTTGGTTTGCGTTGAATATATTATTCTGTTTCTTTCTGAGATAACTTTTTTTATATCTTTTTAATCTTTTCGCTAGAGCTTGTAGCTTTTGTTTTTTTTGTGTCTAGTGATTCGATTACTTCATTATTACTGCCATTGGTAGTATTGGTTTTCCTTGTGATAGGTCTCCTTTTAAATATTGTGTGATTTGGCCAGTTTTCTTTCTTAAAATTGATATTTTCCTTTGTATTCGTTGTCGCCAGGCTGGTTTTCCCTGTTTATTTTTTATTTGTATGTTTGTTTTTGATGTTGCATTGCCGCTTGCTCTTATGGTTGCCAGTGCTCCACAGTAGATATATAGATGAATATCATATAGAGAGCATTCAGTCTTTTGGTTAAGATTTTCTTTAACAATATTATTAACTATATTTGTTATTTCTTTGACGTTGGATGTTTCTTGAATTTTGGGTATAAATGGTCTCATTAGTGGGTCAGTACCTTCATATTGTGCGTAGGTTTCGTTATAGATGTTGGTTATATGTTGAATCTTATCTACTTTTATATCTTCCCTCTCGTTTCTTGTGACGTCTGTTTGTTGTATTTGGTTGGATAAGTTGAGAGTGTCTATATTTGCTGTTTCGTTTATTCCTTCTGATGATTCTTCAATCTGTGCATTTTTTGTGGGGCGTGTCTTCAAATCTTTCTGACTGTCTGCCACCTTGCATTGACTGTTCTGTTAATGTCGTTACTGCCTGTTGCTTTAGATTTTCCCTTTCTTGCATTGGAATTCGATTATTTCGTATTATCACTCTGACCTGATCGGATAGTCTTTGTTCTGATAGGTTTGAGAGTTCCGGATAGATGCTTATAAATGTATTGTGGAGTTGGTTACGGTATCCTGTTAAATTTGTTTCATTATTAGTGACTTTGTAGTAACAAAGGAGAAGTTGTTTATTGATTTCGTATGTCCATTTCATCCTTTGCCTTGCTTTTTCCGGCCAAAGGGGTTGCTGGATGCATATCCAGTAAAACAGATTTGACAGGGTTTTGTTTCTTGGTTATTGCGAGATCATTTATGGGCTGGGGTCCCGCATCGGTTACAGCCCTACTCACCGATGCATCCGAGGCTTGCGTGTATCTGTCGAAAGCTGCTTTGTCACTTCTTAGAGGGTGCTGACCTTTAAGAAGGTGTGTGCTACCGTTAGCCGAATGACTGGATTACTCATTCGTTGCCCAGGGTGTCCCACGTGGAGGTGGCAGACGTACACCCCTTATTATTATTATTATTATTATTATTATTATTATTATTATTATTATTATTATTATTGTTATTCTCATCGACTTGATGTCACTCTCTCAGCTCAAAAATCTGGAAAGCATAAACCGATTCCTCCCTCGCGACGTTGGAGTTCGGCTCGGAGCCTGGGGATAAATTTTATTATAACCCAGTATTCCGTTGGCATTAAGACAAAAATTTTCGAACTATGTGGCAGGTTTGCAACAATATAGCTCGTTGTCCCACTTTTATGATAATTCTATTTAGTTTTATTTGTTAAACTTTTGGAGAACCTGTGGCTCACCAATCCCTCTGCGGAAATTACAAAAGGTTCGTTGTTGACTTTTTCAAGTTCGCAGATGTTCTTCAATTCATAAGAAAGATTTTCATACTTTTTCCGCCTCCGTTTTATGCATATTGTGAGACAGTGGTTTGGCAATGTTAATAATTGTTCCCCTCTTTTATTTTTTATTTATTAAGACTATGTCTGGTCTATTGTAGTCGACAGCCCTATCAGTTATCGGTCTATCCCAATATAGCAGCACATCGTCAGATTCCAGAACTGCTTGAGGACTATATCTATAATATGGCGGAGTAGATGTTGGTAAAAGACCATGATTAACTGCCAGTTTTTGGTGGATTATCTTAGCAAGCTGCTTATGCCTTCCTAAATATGCGTTCTCTGCTAAAGTAGCACATCCACCAATTATGGGCTCAACAGTCTCCCCTATTTTGCCACACTTTCGGCATACATGTTCAGTATTTTCTTTAAGGATATATTTCTTGTAATTATTAGTTTTTATGACTTTATCCTGGATAGCAATAACAAAACCCTCAGTTTCCGGATATAGTTGATTCTCGTCTAACCACAGCAGATATTCTTATCAATATTATTGCTCTTTAATAATTGTACATATCTACCATGAATTAATTTATGTTACCAGAGATTTATGTTGTTTTGTATTGTCCCTGTTTCGATAGTGTAGTTTACATGGCTCAGTTTTAGTGGTGTATAATTGTGATCAAATTGAGTTGCGAGCCTCATAAATTGATCTTTCGAACTTAGAAAATGTTGACGAAGCTTCTTTTCCTGACTAAGACACAATTCTTTGATGTTAATAAGCCCTCTACCTCCATATTTTCGAGGAATGTATAATCTCAACACAGAAGAATTGGTATGCAAACAACGGAATTTTGTTAAAAGTCGTCTAGTCATGCGGTTTAGCTCTTCCAGTTCTGTGTTTGACCACTCCAAATGAATATGTTAACACCGGTAGTGCCCATGAGTTGATTGCCTTACATATATTTCCCCCTGAGATTTGTTGATTTGTATTCAGAAGCTTTTTTATTTTTTTCTTATATTTATCTTGGAACTCATGTTTGAGTGCTGTATGGTTTAGCATTTGATTTTGTGCTATTCCCAGATACCGATAGGTATCCATCCGGTTTCAATGAGTGAATCTGATAGAATGATTACTGATTTTGTTTAACTTGTTCTTTTTGTATATTGACGATAGAATATTTATGTAGCCCAAAGGACATCTTAATATGATCGCTGAATATTTTTACGGTTTTAATAAGCGATTGGAGTTTGCTCTGGGACTCTGCGTATAGTTTTAGGTCATCCATATATAACAGATATGATAACCCTTTGCTGTTTGTTAACTGGAACCTAAACCCGCTTGCAAACGGATTGAGAATCGTAGATATAGGATTTAGGGCCAGACAAGACCACATTGGCGACAAAGAGTCTCCATGGAACATTCCCTTCTCAACGTTGACTCTTCCAGCATTTTCTCCCGATATCCATATATTCGTTTTCCAAGACTTCATTAAGTGAGTGAGCATTGCTCTGATTTTAGGGCAGATTTTGTAAATTTCCAAAACTTTAACTAGCCAATCATGAGGGACAGAGTCGAAGGTCTTACGGTAGTCAGTGTAGCATAAGTTAAGGTTACGCTTTTTTCTCTGAACGTGCTTCAGGGCAATTGCATCTATGGTAAGTGTTCTTCTAGGATATTTCTAGGACATTTTTGTTCTTCTAGGATATTATTCAGTGATGATATATTTTTCCGTTTACTAATGATGTAAGTAACTTATAAGAGTGCTGAAAGACAAGTTATAGGTCGATAGTTATTTGGCTGCATCTTGTCATTTTTCTTATATAGTAAATATGTATTACCCACAGAAAAAAATTGCGGAATAGATTCGGGGTTAGTTAATGCTTTACTGAAGCAACATGATAAATTGTCATGTATGACATCTAAATATTTAATCCAGAAATTCTGGATTCTATGTGGCACTGTTCTGGCACTGCACATATTCATTTCCCGTAAACCTTCTTGCAGGTTTCCGATATCTGAGATCCAGGCTACTGATGTGTTGTATCCCTCCGATACTTTCCAAGTTGTTTTCCAAAATTCGTAACATTTACATTATTATTATTATTATTCTGCTCAACCTTACTGTAGAATCTCAGCTCATGCTGGCCGATATTCTAATACCAAGATGAAAAAGCAATTCAGCTCCTCTCACCCTAGCATAATATCTTACGAACAATGTGACACGTCTGCAAGAGCACGGCACGCTGTCCCACTATGACAATCGATCTCGGGATACCGAGGCTCTCGAGGTTCTTTGAAAATCTCTTACTTATCAGGCCTTCGGCGGATATAACGAAGGGCACTACATCTACCTTACTCAGTTTCCACTGGTTCTTCAAGTCGTATGCCAGATTTTCATACTTTGTGGATTTTTCTATCTCAGTTTTTCTAATGTTGTGAGATAGTGGCACTGCGATGTCAATTATAAAAGCCCTCTTGTCCTTTTTGTGGATTAAAACAATATCTGGCCTGTTATAATCAACCGTTCGATCAGTAGTGATTGGTCTGTCTCAGTAAAGAAAGGTACCGGATGATTCAAGTACAGGAGAAGGCGAGTACTTATAATATGGAGGAGGTGCGCTTTCTAATAGCGAGTATTTTTTTGCAATTTGTTGATGTATAATTTTTGCCAGCTGATTATGCCGTCCTAAATAAGCATTAGGAGCAAGGGCCGGGCAACCGCCAATAAGGTGTTCAATTGTTTCCCCCAAAGTACTGCATTTCCTGCACTTATCGACTACGTCCAAATGCAGTATGTGTTTTTCATAGTTTTTTGTTCTTGTTACCCTATCTTGAATAGATACCGCGAAACCTTCTGTTTCTGGGTACAAGAGCCCATCGGTCAGCCACTTCAGAGTTCGTCAATGTTCGTCAATGGTGTCATCTTCGAGTGACTTAGGAAACCTTCCGTGCACTGTTTGTTCTTTCCATTTTCGAACGCAGTCCGTGAGTGTTGTTCTGCTATCAATACGATTTTGTTTATTTAGGTTCAGTGGGGTGAAACCCCGATCCTCATTTGCAACCAATTTCATTAACGTACTGTTTGAATCAATGAAGTGTTTTCTCATTCTATTTTCTTGATTGAGACAGAGATTTTTTACGTTTACAAAGCCTCTACCCCCCAACTTTCTTGGGATGTCGCATCGGAACTTTGTCAATGTTCGGCGCGTCAACCTATCAAGTTCATCAAGGTCAGTTTCTGACCATTTAACTATGCCAAAAGAATATGTCAGAACCGGCACCGCCCAACCGTTGATCGCTCTAATGAGGTTTCCTCCGTTCAGTTTGGTGTTTAAAAGTTTTGTAAGTCTCTTTTGGTATAGAGTGGAAAAGTCCTTCTTTAACTGGTTATGATCAAGTTTATGCTTTTGGGGTATTCCTAAATATTTGTAGGATTCTTCTGGTGCTAGTTGTATGTTACAAAGTGTTGAATGTTGACTCTGAACTTTTCCCTTCTGTATACTAATGGTAGAGCATTTGTCCAGTCCGAATTACATTCTGATATCCCTACATAATGTTTCAACCGTTTTTATCAATGAGTTTAATTTTTCTCTAGTTTGTCCATATAATTTAAGGTAATCCATATATAGTAGATGAGATATCTTTCTTGGATTCCTCATGTTAAGTTTATATCCAATATTGCTGTTGTTGAGTAGTGTGGATAAAGGGTTCAATGCTAGACAGAACCAAATTGGAGAAAGGGAATCTCCCTGAAAAATTCCCCTCTCGATATTTGTAGCAGCAATGCATTGTTGGCCGACAAAAAGATTCGTTTTCCACTTCCCCATCAGGCACTTTAAAGAATTAATAATCTGGGGGCTAATTTTATAGAAATTCAGAACCTCAACCAGCCAATCGTGAGGGACACTATCGAATGCTTTCTTGTATTATTATTATTATTGTTATTATTATCACAAACATGATTCATCGATCATCTCAGCCTAGGCTGGTCGGGTTTACAATGCCAGAATGAGAAAGCAGTTCAGCTCCTCCCATTCAGCTTAGTACCTTACGAACAATGTGGCAAGTTTGTAAGAGAACTGCTCGTTGTCCTACTGTGGTAATCGATTTTGAAACACCAAGAATTTCCAGATTTTTGGAAAAGGTTTTGCTTACTAGGCCTTCGGCGGATATAACAAAAATTAACACCTCCACTTTCTGGAGTTTCCATTGATTTTTCAGATCAATTGCAAGATTTTCGTACTTCGTGACCTTTTCCATTTCAGTTTTTCTGATGTTATGAGATAGTGGTATCGCAATGTCAATTATGAAAGCTCTCCTCTGCTTTTTGTTAATTAGAACAATATCCGGCCTGTTATAGTCAACCGTCCGATCTGTTGTAATTGGTCTATCCCAGTAAAGAATTGTATCGGCTGACTCAAGTACGGGGGAAGGCGTGTACTTGTAATATGGTGGAGGCATCTTATCAAATAGCGAGTGCTTTAAAACGATTTGCTGGTGTATAATTTTCGCCAGCTGATTATGCCTGCCTAGGTAAGCATTAGGGGCAAGGACTGGACACCCTCCAACAAGGTGTTCAATTGTTTCTCCTACACCACCGCACTTCCTGCACTTGTCGACAACATCCATGTGTAGAATATGTCTTTCATAATTTTTTGTCCTTACTTACCTTACTTATCTTGAATAGCTGTCGCGAAGCCTTCTGTTTCTGGATATAATAGTCCATCGGTAAGCCAGTTTAGAGACAAATATTTGTCAATGGAGTCATTCTGAAGTGATTTAGGAAATCTCCGATGTAATATCTGTTGTTTCCATTCTTGAACGATATCCTTCAGTGCTGTTCTACTATCAACACGATTTTGTTTATTTAGATTTAGTGGGGTGAAACCCTGGTCCTTCTTAATAACCAGTTTCATTAGTGTGCTATGTGAACTAATGAAGCGCTCTCTCATCCTATCCTCCTGATTGAGACGTCGTTTTTGGTACAAAGTGGAAAAAATCTTCTTTAATAGGCTATGATCAAATTTATGATTTTGAAGAATTCCTAAATATTTGTATGAGTCTTCTGATGCTGGTTTTTGTATACCGCAGACTGTTGAATGTTGTTCTTTTATTATTCCCTTTTGTATGCTGATAGTGGAGCATTTCTCGAGTCCGAATGACATTTTGATATCCTTACTAAATATTTCGACTGTTTTTATTAATGTATTTAGTTTCTCTCTTGTTTCTCCATAGAGTTTTAAGTCGTCCATGTATAGCAAATGAGATAGTTTCCTGGAATTTCTCATGTCAAGTTTGTAGCCAATATTGCTATTGTTAAGTAATGTGGACATCGGATTCAACGCTAGACAAAACCAAACAGGGGAAAATGAATCTCCCTGAAATATTCCTCTCTCGATATTTGTTGTTCCAATGTACTGTTGGTGGACAAATAAATTAGTCTTCCATTTACTCATGAGATAACTTAAAGAGTTTGTAATCTGCGGACAAATTTTGTAGATGTTCAAAACTTCTAATAACCAGTCATGTGGGACACTATCGAAAGCCTTCTTGTAATCAATATAGCACATATTCAAATTGCGCTTTTTTGTCCGGGCTTGCGCAAAAACTACAGCATCAATCGTCAGTTGCTCCTTGCATCCCATACTTGCCCTAATACACCCTTTCTGCTCATCTTCTAATATGTTATTATAGTCACAATGTTGGGAAATTTTTTCATTGAGCAGGGCTGTGAATAATTTATACAACACGGATAAACATGTTATCGGTCTATAGTTACTGGGTTGGTTAGCATCACCCTTTTTATATAACAAATATGTATTTCCCTCCATCAGAAATTCGGGGAAAGTATCACGATTCACCATTATTTCTTTAAATGCATCAGCACGTACCTGGTAAACAGCTGTGAAGTTTTTGATCCAGAAGTTGTGTAATCCATCTGGCCCAGGTGTCTTCCAGTTTTGAGTTTTCTTGATGGCAGTGCAGATGTCAATCGCTTTAAGACCGTTGAATTCCATTTGTGGAAGTGCATCAGTCTGTTTTCGAATTGTTGCAACCCACGGGGCCATTTTTTCATAACTATCAGATCTTTTCCAGACAGATTTCCAGTATTTCTCAAAGGTAGATACATTCACATTTTCATGTTTTGACTGGTTACCCTGAGCTTCTAGTTCTCTATAAAACTTCTTCTGGCTATTTTGAAACATTGCATTTTGGTGTTTTCGTTTTTCTGTCTCATTGTATCTGGCTAATCTGGCTCCCTTCGTTTTAGCCTTCTGTCTAAATCGATCTTTCAGGTCTAATAATTTCTCGCGAAAGTTTGACTCTTCAAATCCAATGCCAGATTTTTTAGCAATTATTTTCGTTTTTTTCGTCACTTTGCTAGATGTATTTCCAGCAAGATACTCAGAAATAATGTCAACCTTCGCTCGAAAATCATTGATATCAGTTTCCAGGCAGGTGTATCTTTTTGGATATTACGCCTTGTCGCATTGAGGGTGTAAGTTTTTTGACCTGAAACCTCGATTACAGTTACTGCTGCACAGTACAACGCAAGATGTATGTCACTAAGGTTCATTATCCCCGATAAATGCGATTCCAAAACTTTATTGACCTGCATTATAGTAAAGCATTATTATTATTATTATTCTGCTCATCCTTACTGTAGAATCTCAGCTCATGCTGGCCGGTATTCCAATGCCAAGATGAAAAAGCAATTCAGCTCCTCTCACCCTAGCATAATATCTTACGAACAATGTGACACGTCTGCAAGAGCACAGCACGCTGTCCCACTATGGCAATCGATCTCGAGATCCCGAGGCTCTCGAGGTTCTTTGAAAATCTCTTACTTATCAGGCCTTCGGCGGATATAACGAAGGGCACTACATCTACCTTACTCAGTTTCCACTGGTTCTTCAAGTCGTATGCCAGATTTTCATACTTTGTGGATTTTTCTATCTCAGTTTTTCTAATGTTGTGAGATAGTGGTACTGCGATGTCAATTATAAAAGCCCTCTTGTCCTTTTTGTTGATTAGAACAATATCCGGCCTGTTATAATCAACCGTTCGATCAGTAGTGATTGGTCTGTCCCAGTAAAGAATGGTATCGGATGATTCAAGTACAGGAGAAGGCGAGTACTTATAATATGGAGGAGGTGCATTTTCTAATAGCGAGTATTTTTTTGCAATTTGTTGATGTATAATTTTTGCCAGCTGATTATGCCGTCCTAAATAAGCATTAGGAGCAAGGGCCGGGCAACCGCCAATAAGGTGCTCAATTGTTTCCCCCAAAGTACCGCATTTCCTGCACTTATCGACTACGTCCAAATGCAGTATGTGCTTTTCATAGTTTTTTGTTCTTGTTACCCTATCTTGAATAGATATCGCGAAACCTTCTGTTTCTGGGTACAAGAGTCCATCGGTCAGCCACTTCAGAGACAATTGTTCGTCAATGGTGTCATCTTCGAGTGACTTAGGGAACCTTCCGTGCAATGTTTGTCCTTTCCATTCTCGAACACAGTCCGTGAGTGTTGTTCTGCTATCAATACGATTTTGTTTATTTAGGTTCAGTGGGGTGAAACCCCGATCCTCATTTGCAACCAATTTCATTACCGTACTGTTTGAATCAAGGAAGTGTTTTCTCATTCTATTTTCTTGATTGAGACAGAGATTTTTTACGTTTACAAGGCCTCTACCCCCCAACTTTCTTGGGATGTATAGTCTTTTCGTAGATGAGTTTGGATGCAGGCATCGGAACTTTGTCAATGTTCGGCGCGTCAACCTATCGAGTTCATCAAGGTCAGTTTCTGACCATTTAACTATGCCAAAAGAATATGTCAGAGTTGGCACCGCCCAACCGTTGATCGCTCTAATGAGGTTTCCTCCGTTCAGTTTGGTGTTTAAAAGTTTTGTAAGTCTCTTTTGGTATAGAGTGGAAAAGTCCTTCTTTAACTGGTTATGATCAAGTTTATGCTTTTGGGGTATTCCTAAATATTTGTAGGATTCTTCTGGTGCTAGTTGTTGTATGTTACAAAGTGTTGAATGTTGACTCTGAACCTTTCCCTTCTGTATACTAATGGTAGAGCATTTGTCCAGTCCGAATGACATTCTGATATCCCTACTGAATGTTTCAACCGTTTTTATCAATGAGTTTAATTTTTCTCTAGTTTCTCCATATAATTTAAGGTCATCCATATATAGTAGATGAGAGAGCTTTCTTGGATTCCTCATGTTAAGTTTATATCCAATATTGCTGTTGTTGAGTAGTGTGGACAAAGGGTTCAATGCTAAACAGAACCAAATTGGAGAAAGGGAATCTCCCTGAAAAATTCCCCTCTCGATATTTGTAGCTGCAATGCATTGTTGGCCGACAAAAAGATTCGTTTTCCACTTCCCCATCAGGTACTTTAAAGAATTAATAATCTGGGGGCTAATTTTATAGAAATTCAGAACCTCTACCAGCCAATCGTGAGGGACACTATCGAATGCTTTCTTGTAGTCTATATAGCAGATATTTAAGTTGCGTTTTCTTTTTCGCGCTTGCTCAAGAACTACAGCATCGATCGTCAATTGTTCCTTGCAGCCCATACTTGCTCTTATACATCCTTTCTGTTCTTCTTCAAAAATGTTGTTTTTATCACAATGTTGGTAGATTTTTTCATTGAGTAGGGCTGTGAACAGTTTATATAACACTGACAGACATGTGATTGGTCTGTAGTTATTGGGTTGCTTAACGTCCCCTTTTTTGAACAGTAGGTATGTATTGCCCTCCATTAGAAAGTCAGGGAAAGTGTCTGGATTTATTAAAACCTCTTTAAATGCATTTGCAAGTACGGGATAGGCGGCTGTAAAGCTTTTAATCCAGAAGTTATGCAATCCATCTGGTCCAGGCGCCTTCCAGTTGTGAGTCTTCCTGACAGCAGTGCAAATGTCAATCTCTGTGAAATCGTTAGACTCCATATCTGGGAGAGCATTTGTCTGTTCTTGAATGGTTTTAACCCAAGGAGCCAATTTTTCGTAGCCGTCTGATTTTTTCCAAGCCGATCTCCAATATTCCGCAAAGGAAGACACATCGATATTCTTAAGTTCTGACTTGCAGTTACCTTCTGCTTCGAGTTGTCTATAAAATTTCTTTTGGCTGTTTGCAAATACTGAATTTTGATGTTTTCGCTTTTCTAGTTCATTATATCTTGCTAGCCTGGCTCCTTTCGATTTAGCTTTTTGCCTAAACCGATCTTTTAGATCCAACAATTTTTCTGTCAGGTTTGAATCATCGAAGTCAATGCCAGATTTATTGGCAATTATTTTTGCTTTTCTCGCTACTTTATTTGACTGATTACCAGAAAGATACTCTGAGATAATGTCAACTTTCCTCCGGAACTCATTGATATTGTTTTCAAGGCGCGTTTTCCAGACAGGTGTATTTTTCTGGATACTACGACCAGCCGCATTATGGGTGTAAGTCTTTTGACCTGAAATTTCGATGACAGTCGAATTATTATTATTATTATCGAGTTATTATTATTATCACAAACATGATTCATCGATCATCTCAGCCTAGGCTGGTCGGGTTTACAATGCCAGAATGAGAAAGCAGTTTAGCTCCTCCCATTCAGCTTAGTACCTTACGAACAATGTGGCTCGTTGTCCTACTGGGGTAATCGATTTTGAAACACCAAGAATTTCCAGATTTTTGGAAAAGGTTTTGCTTACTAGGCCTTCGGCGGATATAACAAAAGGTAACACCTCCACTTTCTGGAGTTTCCATTGATTTTTCAGATCAATTGCAAGATTTTCGTACTTCGTGACATTTTCCATTTCAGTTTTTCTGATGTTATGAGAGAGTGGTATCGCAATGTCAATTATGAAAGCTCTCCTCTGCTTTTTGTTAATTAGAACAATATCCGGCCTATTATAGTCAACCGTCCGATCTGTTGTAATTGGTCTATCCCAGTAAAGAATTGTATCGGCTGACTCAAATACGGGGGAAGGCGTGTACTTGTAAATGGTGGAGGCATCTTATCAAATAGCGAGTGCTTTAAAGCGATTTGCTGGTGTATAATTTTCGCCAGCTGATTATGCCTGCCTAGGTAAGCATTAGGGGCAAGGACTGGACACCCTCCAACAAGGTGTTCAATTGTTTCTCCTACACCACCGCACTTCCTGCACTTGTCGACAACATCCATGTGTAGAACATGTCTTTCATAATTTTTTGTCCTTACTACCTTATCTTGAATAGCTGTCGCGAAGCCTTCTGTTTCTGGATATAATAGTTCATCGGTAAGCCAGTTTCGAGACAAATATTTGTCAATGGAGTCATCCTGAAGTGATTTAGGAAATCTCTCATGCAATGTCTGTTGTTTCCATTCTTGAACGATATCCTTCAGTGCTGTTCTACTATCAACACGATTTTGTTTATTTAGATTTAGTGGGGTGACACCCTGGTCCTTTTTAACAACCAGTTTCATTAGTGTGCTATGTGAACTAATGAAGCGCTCCTGATTGAGACAAAGATTCTTGACATTCACAAGCCCTCTGCCTCCCAACTTTCTTGGAATATATAGCCTTTTTGTGGACGAATTGGGATGTAAACATCGGAACTTTGTCAATGTTCTTCGTGTCAATCTATCCAGTTCATCAAGATCTGCTTCAGACCATTTAACAATGCCAAAAGAATATGTCAGAGTTGGCACCGCCCAGCCATTGATCGCTTTAATGAGGTTTCCACCGTTCAGTTTGGTGTTTAAGAGTTTTGTCAGTCGTTTTTGGTACAAAGTGGAAAAATTCTTCTTTAATAGGCTATGATCAAATTTATGATTTTGAAGCATTCCTAAATATTTGTATGAGTCTTCTGATGCTAGTTCTCGTATACCGCAGACTGTTGAATGTTGTTCTTTTATTATTCCCTTTTGTATGCTGATACTGGAACATTTCTCGAGTCCGAATGACATTTTGATATCCTTACTAAATATTTCGACTGTTTTTATTAATGAATTTAGTTTCTCTCTTGTTTCTCTATAGAGTTTTAAGTCGTCCATGTATAGCAAATGAGATAGTTTCCTGGAATTTCTCATGTCAAGTTTGTAGCCAATATTGCTATTGTTAAGTAATGTGGACATTGGATTCAACGCTAGACAAAACCAAACAGGGGAAAATGAATCTCCCTGAAATATTCCTCTCTCTCGATATTTGTTGTTCCAATGTACTGTTGGTGGACAAATAAATTAGTCTTCCATTTACTCATGAGATACCTTAAAGAGTTTGTAATCTGCGGACAAATTTTGTAGATGTTCAAAACTTCTAATAACCAGTCATGTGGAACACTATCGAAAGCCTTCTTGTAATCTATATAGCACATATTCAAATTGCGCTTTTTTGTCCGGGCTTGCGCAAGAACTACAGCATCAATCGTTAGTTGCTCCTTGCATCCCATACTTGCCCTAATACACCCTTTCTGCTCATCTTCTAATATGTTATTATAGTCACAATGTTGGTAAATTTTTTCATTGAGCAGGGCTGTGAATAATTTATACAACACGGATAAACATGTTATCGGTCTATAGTTACTGGGTTGGTTTGCATCACCTTTTTATATAACAAATATGTATTTCCCTCCATCAGAAAGTCGGGGAAAGTATCAGGATTCACCATTATTTCTTTAAATGCATTCAAATGCTTCAAATCCAATGCCAGATTTTTTAGCAATTATTTTCGTTTTTTTCGTCACTTTGCTAGATGTATTTCCAGCAAGATACTCAGAAATAATGTCAACCTTCGCTCAAAAATCATTGATATCAGTTTCCAGGCGCTTTTTCCAGGCAGGTGTATCTTTTTGGATATTACGCCTTGTTGCATTGAGGGTGTAAGTTTTTTGACCTGAAACCTCGATTACAGTTACTGCTGCTGCATTATTATTATTATTATTATTATTATTATTATTATTATTATTATTATTATTATTATTCACGTATGGGCCCTGGTGGACCACGCGAAATACAGTTAGATGCGTTTGTTATTGTTAGCCTTCCTTTGCGCCCATACTGATTTAATTCTTTCACTATAAGCTTTTTTCCTTTCGTCAGATCTAGTTGTTCCGGTTTTCCTACATTTTTCTCCCTGGCTAACCTCCCAAACGTTAACCTTGTATCTGAAATAGTTTCTATCCTGAAATTCACTTTGTGTAATATTTGCTGATCTTAGGTCCCCTTTAATTGCAGCAATCCATTTAATTATTTCTACTTTAGCTCTACTCCTATTTTCATAAAATTCAACTATTTTTCTAGTTAGCCTACTCGGATTCATCCGTTTAATGTTCCGTGAAACTTAAGTCTTCTTTTTTTCATATCGCTATGTATATCTGTGTATTGTTTGATTTCTTGGATTTCTCGAGTCTATATGTTGTGCTATTTATTTGTTTGGGGCTTAAGATTTTTCTTATGACTTCTCTTTCTTTCTTTTCAATCTCCTCGATGTCAATGTCCTCGATTCAAAATGAGCGTTTCTGCGTTATATAGACATTCTGGCTTAATAACTGTGTTGTAATGTCTCAGTTTTGTGTTTTTGGATTACATTTTTTGTTATAAATCTTTTGTGTAAGTCTCAATGCAGTTTTCATTTTTTTACATCTACCTTTATTGGCCGCTTTTTCCAACCCATTTTTTATGATAATTTCACCCAAATATTTAAATTGAGAGACTCGTCTGATGTTACCATATTTTGTTTTTAGAAATGGTGTTCTTAGTCTGTTGCAGGTCATGTATTGTGTCTTTTCAAAGGAAATTTCCTACCTTTTCTGCTGTTTCTTTTAGGATTTCAATTTGTTTTTATGCCGTTAATATATCTTGAGCCAAAATTGCTAGATTATTGGCAAACGCCAGAGAATCTATTTTGATGTTGGTTCTCCCCAGTTTAATTGGCTGGTCAATATTCAGGGCCGATTTTTTATACGTCATCCCTATATGATTTTTTCTAGAACACAGTTAAATAAGAGTGGCGAGAGTCCATCCCCTTGTCTCACTCCACTTTTAATTTCGAAGGGCTCTGAGATGTCACCCATGAATTTAACTTTTGACCTTGTGTTAGTTAGTGTTGCTTTAATAATTGCCAGCGTTTTCAGATCTAGTGCTTGTTCTTTCAAGATTTGGAATAAAGATTCACGGTCAATAGAATCATATGCTTTTTTGAAATCCACAAATATACAATCGAAATTTTTATTGTATAGTTTTTAATGTCTGATGATCAACTTTAGATTGAGGATCTGTTCCGGGTAGGACCTGCCTGGTCGAAGTGCTTGATATTCACCAATTTTAGGTTCTAACTATCCCTGTGATCTGTCTAATAGGCATTGAGATATAATTTTATAACAAACTGGGAGAAGCGATATCCCTCTGTAGTTGTTTACATCCGTTCTATCTCCTTGCTTATGTAGTGGATGGATTAGAGTATCTTTACAATTTTCCGGAATCCGTTTATTTCGCCAAATTTCTTGTAGAATTTTGATTATTTCCTTGATTGTACCTGGACCAGCGGATTTTAAAAGTTCAGCAGTGATTCCATCTTTACCAGAAGATTTGCCTAATTATTTCATCTTCATTCGGTGATAATGAATCTGGGTTTATTTCTTTAGGGTTTAGTGTTGGCTAGCTGTTTAAGGGCTCAGGACATTTTAGTAGTTGTTTAAAATATTTGACAAGTTCTTTACAATTGTCTTGGTTATTTAGAACTAATTGTCCGTTTTACTTTCGGAAGCAAAGGCTTTGGAGTTGATAGCCTGTTAATTTAGTTTTAAATGTTTTATAAAAATTTCGGGTGTTATTTTTTTAGAAATCTTTTTCTGTTTCATTAACTTGGTTGTTTTCATATTTTCTTTTAGTTTGTCTAATTAGCTTCGATTTTTCTTTTTTCACTTCCCAAACGATGTTATATTTTATTTCTGTTTTTTGACTGTTCTACTCTTTGAATGCTCTATTTCGGATTAATACTGCTTGCTCGCAAACTTCATCCCATCACGAATAGATGGATATATATATATATATATATATATATATATATATATATATATATATATATATATATATATATATATATATATATATATATATATATATATATATATATATATATATATATATATATATATATATATATATATATATATATATATCATCATCATCATCATCAGCCCGCATCGATCCACTGCAGGATGAAGGCCTCTTCAGCATGCTTCCAACCTTCACGGTCCTGGGCTTTCCTCTGCCACTCGGGTCCAATATACTTAACGATGTCATCAATCCATCGTGCTTTCGGTCTTCTTCGCGGACGTTTGCGATCAAGCGGTATCCACTCCAGGATTGCCTTGGTCCATCTGTCGTCCCATCGCCTCGCTATATGGCCTGCCCATCTCCATTTCAACTGTTTTACTCTTCCAATGATGTCACAGACTTTTGTTTGTTCCCTGATCCATGCGCAGGACTTTCTGTCTCGTCTTGTAATGCCAAGCATACATCTTTCCATTCCCCTCTGTGCCACCCGAAGTTTTTGAATTGATTGCGATGTGAGTGTCCAGGTTTCACTTCCGTATGTCATAACGGGTAGAACGCACTGATCGAATACTTTTCTTTTCAGGCAAAGTGGGAGTCTGCTCTTAAACACTATGTTGAGCCTACCAAATGCCTGCTAGCCACATTTAACACGCCGTTCCACCTCCCGGGCGGTATTCCCCTCCATGGAAATCCTCTGCCCAAGATATATAAAGCTGTCCACAATCTCTAAATCCCTTCCTAGAACTGAAATTCTTCTGTCCTGAGCGAAGTTATTGAACATAACCTGACTCTTTTTCAGGTTTATTTTCAAGCCAAATGGTTCGCCAGCCCTTTGCAGTTCTTGTCTTTGCAGCTCCTCTGGGTCTTGTGAAATGAGAATAATATCATCTGCAAATCTAAGATGGTTTAAGTTTGCACCATTGATCTTTACACCATCCTGTTCCCAATCCAGTTTACGGAATACTTCTTCAAGGCCAGCCGAGAAAAGAATAGGCGATATTGCGTCACCCTGCCGTACACCTCGTTCTATATTAATTCCCACTTCAAGATCATCAAGGTGAATTGTGGCTGTAGCTCCATCATATATCGATTCTAATAGGTTTACATAGGCTCTCTCTACACCTTGGCTAAGCAGTGCATCCATTATCGCATGCTTTGAGATGGAATCAAATGCTTTTTCGTAGTCGATAAAAGCCAAGCACAGTGGCATGGTGTATTCGTTGTGCCTTTCTATGACCTGCTGTACAACCTGGATGTGATCCATTGTACTGAATCCACTTCTGAATATATATATATATATATATATATATATATATATATATATATATATATATATATATATATATATATATATATATATATATATATATGAATATATTCTGAATATATATATATATATATATATATATATATATATATATATATATATATATATATATATATATATTATTTGTATATATTTATAACATGAAATTATAAAAAGTCCTGTTATAAATCAATATTTCAACGTACCATTTCGAGTGTGTGTCATGAAATTTTAAAGTTTTATGCCTTCTAGATCGAACGGAGAATGTCGTATTTTCTGTTAGATTAAAATTATACGGACAGTTTTAAGTTATCACGTAATTTTAGAGAAATAGCCAATGAATGAATATTTGTTAGTGGTCAAAATGATCATTTTATCTACTCTATGAACATTGTTGTTTATACGATGAACATGTTAAGCTTTAGGAATATACGGGTCTATAAAAAATTGCATTACACATTTATTACAAATGTTTCATATAATTATACAAAACAAAAAATTATGTATAATTATACGAAACATATTTCAAACTTCCATTTTACTACCTTCGGGTAAGTATGTTGTTTTGGTCTTGGTCTGCACGAGGCCTGCTTGTTCCAGGAGAAGAAATAACTGAATTATGTTATTTTCTTTTCTTAATAGAATATATAGTTTTCTTTGATATTTTTAATGCTGTCGCATCTCTCTAAAAATATTACAATGTGATAATGCAAAATAAGTAAAACGTGATCACATTAACTACTCTTTATCTCTTGAAAGGATGAAAGGGGCTCTAAAGATCCCCCATTTCTTTTTTCCACTTCGAAATACTCATAAATATTGAGCACAAATTGTTGGACGTGCGATTTCAATGTTTTTTCCGACATTATCTGAAATCACACTAAATGATAAATTAAATATAAATAACTTAAAAGTTCGCACTTCCATATTTCCGTCATTATTTTAAAACGGTTATTTATCTTTCAATATGTTTTTAGAATTAGCAAATATAAATTTTGTTTTTATTAAACATTTGTAATAAAATGTCTTTGATTATTGAAGGAAATAAAACTGTATGAATCTTTAGAAATACTTACCAATAACAAAATAATCAATAATAATAGTTCATATAAGAAATATTTTACAATAAAACGAATACAACACTAAAACACAAAAACAAAACAACTTGAATGACAACCAAACAGAATCGCCGAACTCAATAGACGAACTTTTAATCGGCATTATGAACACATTTTAATTATTTCATACTTTTTCTTTCTAAAACGCTGTAACGCTGTTGTAGCGTACTATTAATTGATGACGCACGTAAAATCTTTCAGCGGTTGAACTGTATTTGTCAACCATGATTCTTTAGATGACGTGTTGGATGTTTCAGACGAGTCGCTTGTTTGTGGCTATCTAGTAAAGCAAACTAATTTTGATATTTTCTGAAAAACGATTAAAATTGAAGTTCGAGTTTAAGTTCGGGTTTAACCCCGATGGATATACGAAAAGAATTAGATTCCAAAAGTAGAAAAGGGATCCTTTAAAGAAACGATTATTCTCCTTCATTTTCGAAGGTACAAAATTGGGCTGCTGAATTTGAACGTGGTCGTCACCCTGAAAAGATGCCAATGCCTTGGGACGCCCAAAAACCGCTATGACTGATAAAATAGTCTCCAGTCAAATCAAATCCACTCAAAATCCACAGTATCCTATAAAATGATATTGTAAACATGTTGACAGACTGTGTCCATTACACTTTACACGATGTTTTGGGTGTGGAAAAGCTTTTCGCCTGATGGATGCGGTTAATGCATGCTTGATGGATCTTTAATAGCTGAGGAAAGATTCATTCAAATGAGGATTTCTCAAGAGTGTTTAATCACAGTTAAACGCGATTTTACGCATCACAGGCCAGTAGCCACTTATGGCTGCTAGACATGGAAACTCACAAAGAAAACAAAAGAGATGCTTGTAATATTCGAAAGAAGAATAGTCAGAAGTATTTTTATTGCTGTGAATGATAATGGAATTTGGAGAATTTGGTAAAACTTTAAACTCAAGCAATTATACAAAGATCTGGATATCGTAGTCTACGTGAAGGTTCAGCGACTCAGATGAGCGGGACACGTGGGGAGAAGGCCAGGGGATCGATTCGGTTGGAGGCAAAGGTTGAAGGAGGTAAAGCTCACTGACGGACTGTAACACCACAGGAAAATGAAGAATTCAGACTATACATTTACATTTATCCAAAAGAATGTGCTCTTTTACTACGATAATGCACCTGCCCACAGGTCTCTTGTTGCTGCAAAAATCCATGGCCTACCCTCCGAAGTGCTTTCATATGCTCCGTATTCACCAGTTTTGGCTCGCCGCGATTACTTCTCTTTTTTTCCAAATCAAGAAATATCTTGTTAGCCTTAGGCCGCACTACGGCTAAACCACCGTGGTTTTTAACCGCGTAATTTTGTGAGTCAAGAAAACTAATACAAGCAGCCGCACTTGCGGTTTTTTCCCGCGACCGATTTTAAAACCGTGAAACGTTACAAAATGGCTTGCGGGTGAAAATCGCGCCACAATTTGTAACCAATAGAACTTAGTTAGCGCAACAATACAACAATATTAGAGCAACAATACATACTGCTCTCTTGAAACTGTGAAAATCGCGGGCAGTTTTGCGGTTTCCCTAAAAAAAACCGCAACCTAAGCCTAAGGCTTAGACGAAGATCCACGTCCGATAATTAGATAAAGCCGAGACAACTGCATATTTTGCATAGTTGGACAAATCGCATATTAGTAAGGACAATAAAAAGTTGAAACCTCGTTGGTCTAAATATATTGAATTATAAGGTGAGGGAAAAATAAAAAATGTATAAACGATCTTGTGTTATCTTTATCATTCCGAGACCTTTTCGAACGACGCTCGTATGTCTTGCTTCGTTCAAGATTTATCAGTTATAATCTGTAGTGCTGTTTACATTCGAATTAATTCAAAACCAGACAATTCAATGATAGCTGCCATAAGTATTGAATGATTCTTCCCTTATAACATCTAGTTATTAAGAAAAAACAGGTCCCAGGATTTTTAGCTTGAGATATGTCTTTAAACATGTACCAGGAATGGGAGCACCGAAAATTGTTGTGATTAAAGGAACTCTGTTGATTTACTTCGTAATCGGTACACATTGATCGATGTATTATTCTTAAAATAATGGCGGAAATATGTAGATTTTCAATATGTAATCGATACGTAAAGCGTGCGGAATTTTTAAAACAAAGATCTTCAAGTGAGTGATTAAATTCTAAATGCTTTAACCTGGTGTGGCGGTTAATAAAACATTTTTTTAAGCCATAGCGCTGAAAACAAGGGTCGGTTCTCAGTCTAATTTCTTATGTCATTTGTTGCTATGACCAGTACCTTTCAAACACCATTGATGTTTAAAGAATTTCGAGTGAGAACCATTTTTTCGTATGGTAAACATTTTGAATTTTGAGCCAGTTAAAGAGCATTTGCGGCACTGTGACAATGTCCCAATGCAAGACGCTTCTGGGCGTTGGTTTACACGATTCAAAAGTGATGATTTCAACTTGGAAGGAAAATAATGCCCAGATCAGCCAAATCATGCCAAGATGCCGAATTGCAAGCATAATTGGAAGAAGACGATATACAAAGTCAACAACAAATGGCAGAGCAGTTAAGTATTGGTTGTCGACCCATCTGTGATGGTCTGTATGCTATTGGAAAGATCCAAAAGGCAGAAAAAGGCGTACGACATCAGCTAAGCGATAGACAAATGGAAAAGCGAAAAACGGTGTGCGAGGTTTTGCTTTCTTGGCATGAAAGAAAAACTTTTTTACATCGGATCGTGACTGGAGATGAATAATGGATATATTTGGAGAACCCAAAATGCAGAAAATCATGGGTTGACCCAGGACAACCATGAACATCGACCGCAAAACCGAATCGCTTTGGAAAGAAGACAATACTGTGCATTTGGTGGGATCAGAGGGATGTCGTGTACCATGAGCTTCTGAAACCACGTGAAACAGTTACTACCATTCGCTACTCTCCACAAATAATCAATTTGAATCATGCATTGATCGAAAAACGACCGGAATGGGCTACAAGACAAGGAAAAGTAATTTTGTAGTACGACAATGCCCTATAACACACAGCGAAAGTGGTCGGAGACACCATTTTTGCTCTTGGCTGGGAACTCTTGTCCCACCCGCCGTACTCACCAGACTTGGCCTCTTCGAACTACCACATGTTTTCATTGATGTTTCACGCACTTTCCATGAAACACTTCAACACTTACGGTAATGTCGGAAAATGGCTTGATCTCTGAACCACCTCAAAAGATATACATTTTTTTTCTGGGAGGGCATCCAGAAATTGCAGCTAAGGAAAAATATGCAGCTACTTTGAGGCGCATACTTTGAATAAACCATTTTTTTATCTTTTTCCCAAATTAAACGTTTTTTTTTTAAGAAAAAGTTAAATCAATTTAATTAATCAATTTAACCACCACACCTGATATATCGAATTGAAATAAAGTATATAGAAGGTGCCATCAAATTGGGAAATTACTCTTCCAAGTGTAATTTACGAAAACGTGTATCTCAAAATGTCAGTTGTCTGTGGAGTATACTATATGCTCGTAAGGTACAGTTATTAAATTTGTTGGTCGAGAAAGATCTAAGTAATACCGGAATTATAGAGGTCTTTAATAAGACCTGTATGCATAAGTTAAAAACATTCCTTCAGTCAAAGTAGCAATTCGGCGCTGAAATGCCTAAATTGGACAGTTTTGTTTATTAAAAAACCAATTATGTTAAAGCGATTTTTATCACTGATAATGTTTTGCCAAGAATTATCAGATCTCAGATGTGATATTCCATCCATTCAAAAATATTACCTTGTAGAGTTCGAAACAATCGAAGATATGCAGGAGATGCTAAAGCTTAGAAGAAATCCTAAGGCCCGTGAACCATTAACTGTATCAATAAATAACTGAAAAGGTTTACAAATCTCTTCAAAAAATAAGTACCCAATCTTGTAGAATGTTAACTAAATCTTATAGAATGTTTCATCACGAAGATAGTATTTTCAAACATAAAAAATCTTTATTTTAGAAGATCCTATAACTTGCAAGATGATCGTTTAAATGCTTTTTTGATTAATTAAATTAATTAATTAATTTAAAACATTTCATGGTATAAAGATGGCATTATTTTTGAAAATATAATGGTGGGGATAGTGATCTTGTTTATTTTTATCATTATGATTAATGAAAAATGATATATTTTTGTTACATACTGGTAACCAGTGACATACTTTTCTAGACATACATTAGATTATTTTCTATAGGGCTCACCATGAGTATCATCAAATGTTAGTGAGTTTAAGAAAATATCTTAAGGCAACAGATACCACAAGAACAAATGTTTCCAGCTACGAGGCGTAAAAATAAAGTGGTGAGACTGATGGCGTAGCGTTCGATCTGGCAACACTATTGGCTTCCCCTTTGTAGTGGAGGTAGGCCAATATCTGATATGTTTTCAGTACGAGTTTGAACTCCCTAGAGTAACTTCGGTAGCAATTGTTTTCGTGAATAGGATTTTTCTAGTGCTTTGTCAAAATAAGTAGCCTCAATTTTGAGCTACAGTTTTGTTTCAGACTTCGGCAAAATACACCGAAATTTTTTTCAAAATTCAACAGGCCTATGGGTACAGTGTTTTGTCAAGGGCCCATGTCTTCGGGTGGTTTAAGGCATTCTCAGAAGGCCGAGACTCGATTAAAGATGAACCGCTCAGCGGAAGACCTTCAACTGCAGAAAGTGATGAAAATGCAGGATCTTCTAATCGTCAGCTGACGGTAAGAATGATCGGGGAAGAATTGAATTGGACTCATACTACTGTTCATCAGGTCTTGGCCAATGAATTGCGAATGAAGAAAATCTGCGCGAAAATGGTTCAGAAAAACTTTTCGCAAATTCAAAAGGATAGAAGGACGGGTCATTGTTAGTGGCTAGTCCTGAATATTTTAATACGAATCGGAAACGAAGCACCATAGCCAGAAATGCCACACTTCACCCTTACCACTGCCAAAGAAAGCCAGAATGAACAAATCAAAGATCAAAAACATGCTGATTCTCTTTTTTGATAGCCAGGTGATCGTTTTTAAGGAATTTATGCCTCAAGGCTAAACAGTAAACTATTATTTTTACCGAAAAGTTCTTGAAAAAAAAACGGTCATTCGTGTGAGACCAAACAACAACATCTAGGTTCTGTATAACGACAATGCGCTTTGCCACATAGCGATTTTAATTAACGAGTTTTTGGCAAGTAAAAACATCACTGAGGCTCCGCAATGCCCTTATTGATTGCCCAACTTGATTTCTCGTCACTTTCTTTTTGTCCAAGATTGAAAACTCACCTCAAAGAACACCATTTTGGGGTATTGGAGAGTACCAAAAAGGCCGTAACTTGCATTTGCTCTTCCGTGGGCATAGATATCTTTGACTGGTTCTGATTTTCATATAACCTTAAACAAAATCTTCTGATAACCTCTAACGTTTCCGTACGCTCCCTACACACTGTGCCACCTTCACGCACTAAGACAAGTATTTGTATCCTTTTATTTCTCTGCTTGTGTTTAGCTTTGCTTATTCCCTTGTTTTCTTCTAGTGTTTTTTGCATTAGCTGCATGTTGAACCGACGCGTTTCCTCTCGAATTCGTTTTATTATAGTCTTGCAAAGCTCAACGTACTCGACTCTGCTAAAAAGGCTTCCTGCATTCCTCATTGTCTGCAGTTTCTTCATTAAATCAATGGTCTCATTGGAGATTTTTGGCTATTTGAAACTTTTTTCTGCTGGTGCTGTTGCAGCAGCTATTTTAAGCACATTGTAGGTGATTTATTCATTCTGATCTGTTACTTCCATCTGTTCCCGGTGCAGCAATTACCAGAATTCTCATACATATATGCAGTCAAAGTCCTCTAAGTGCACGAGTCCCGACCGGGGTCCATCTCCTAAGTGCACACTTCTACAATTTTTCTCATCCCTACTTTTCTAATTTCTATATATATATCTTTTCAGAATACAAAACTATCCCGATTTTGAACCTGATATCTTCAAACCGTTTTAAAATTATCTCAATTTTTCGAAAATTTAGTTTCACTTTTAACACCCTGTATATTTTTAATGACCAACATTTGCCAACACATTTATTGACTAAATCCTCTTATTTTGATCTCTACTATCACCAATTGCTCAATGACGGATAAGTTACGGGACAACAATTTGCAATGTGTAGACATATACCAGAAGTAGTACATGGAAGTAAAAAATGAACCAACCCTAACCTGAAAAATCTTCCTGGAGTGCCTATTTTATGTTGCATTTGGACTGGAATAGCTTTGTAGTAATTATGCGGCTTTATATATAATCCAACAATGTTAAAACGAATTTCATATCTCAACATTTTTGCCTAAAAGTGGCTTGCTTCATATGCCTCGACTAAATGAAATATAGCGTTTCATGACTAAAGGTCATGTGTGCCCTATAATATTACTAAAACCACATTTGAGAAACCATAGACTTACTTTCAGATTCGCTTTGATCTGCATACAATTAGTAAGCTGATTCAAACTAAAAATCGGTCGGTCGATAATTTATATTTATCCACATTAGGCTTTATTTCAAAAAGGCCTAAATAAAATTTGTATCGTTTAGGGAGAAGATTCTGTTGGGGAGACTACAGTGTAAAAGTGATTTGATCGGTTCAGGAGCGGAGATTTTGACCTTGAAGGCCGACATCGTTTTGGCTGTCCTTCAAGCACCGATGTCGAAGAAATAAAGGTTATAATAGCCGAAGTAGCATGCACGACAGTTCGTAGCTAGTTAAGTATGGCAAATCCACCGTTTCTGATCATCTGAAATAAATGGGTACGTCTCCCGATACGTTGCCTGGGCTCCTCACGAACTTAATAAGCGAAATCTGCTGGACCGAATCTCTTCGTGCGATCTTTTGCTGAAAAAAAAACTTTGAAGCTCCATCTCATCTCGTGAGTTATCATCATGAAGAGGATGATAACTCATGATGAAAAGA
The DNA here is from genome assembly GCA_031761425.1 of Cosmopolites sordidus. Lineage (NCBI taxonomy): Eukaryota > Metazoa > Arthropoda > Insecta > Coleoptera > Curculionidae > Cosmopolites > Cosmopolites sordidus. The sequence goes on along the minus strand of JARFXV010002195.1, from coordinate 9,373 downwards.
GGATTGTGTATAACATGCAACAAAAAAATCATGGAGGTTGCGAGGATCAGCGGTACGTAGTACGTAAGTACGTCGAAAAACGACCTTCATCCGAAAAAAAAAGTTTTGCATTTGGTGGGATTGGGGGGATCCATACACTTTGGATTTCTTCAACATCTACCTCTATGGTTCACAATTAAATTGACCGACCCTAAGCAATTGAAAAACCATTTTTCATCATGCAAATACGCCCACACATTTCAATCAGGACCCGGCAAAAAAATATTGAATTTCAATTGGGATGAATTGTTCGGTTAGTGGATGGAAAATGTGGATGTATTTCCCCATCCATCTTACTAACCGGACATCGCACCCTCTGACTACCATCTATTCCATTCGTTCGAAAATTGTTTAAATGGGAAATCTTTTAAAACGGAAGAGCTGAAAAACAACCGGTTGACATTATTTAACAATAAAAATACAAATTTTTTGTAAAAAGGAATTATGGGGCTAAAGCTACGTTGGCAAATTGTAATTATGGTAATTATATAATAAACAAAATAAATATTTTCATAAACTATTTGCCGTTTTCTTTCTCTTTAAAAAATCTCTACGAACTTTTCGGATACGACGTTAAAAACTACACACGCCATTTTACTTTCTCATTAGCAAGTAAACATTTCCATTTCGATATAGACTGTTTCGAGTTTCGATTTCGAGTAATCAAAAAGATTGAATAATCTATCGGAAAATGCAGATGTTTATAAAGTTACTACATTCTAGGAAAAGTATCAAAACATTTACCAATCATATCATTAAAACATTTACACAATTAAATAACAAGTCACTATCGATTAGGAATTTGATTAGGTTCTTTAAAATGTATAAGCATTATTATCTCAAGCATGACTATATTAAAAACATAGAATATATTAGTATAAAAAACAATGAATAATAGTTTTGCTACTACATATAATAACAACAGTAATACCATTAATCCCATGTTTAGGTATACAATTAGGTACACACATAAATCATACGTTATTTTAAAACAAAATTCAATATGTCTCCCGCTGTTTTATCATTTTACATAGTATTTAAATTGACAAAGTAAAAGTAATGTAAACGGTAAATAAATTGTAATTATATGTATATATATATATATATATATATATATATATATATATATATATATATATATATATATATATATATATATATATATATATATATATATATAAATGGAAATGTTTACTTGCTAATGAGAAAGTAAAATGGCGTGTACAGTTTTTAACGTCGTGTCCGAAAAGTTCGTAGGGATTTTTAAGGAGAAAGAGAACTGCAAATAGTTTATGAAAATATTTATTTTGTTTATTATATAATTACTATAATTACAATTTGCCAACGTAACTTTAGGTCCATAATTTCTTTTTACCCAAAAATTTGCATTTTTATTGTTAAATAATGTCAACCGGTTGTTTTTCAGATCTTCCGTTTTAAAAGATTTCCCATTTAAACAATATTCGAAGGAATGGAATAGATGGTAGTCAGAGGGTGCGATGTCCTGTTAGTAAGATGGATGGGAAAATACATCCACTAACCGAAAAAATCATCCCAATTGAAGTTCAATAATTTTTTGCCGGGTCTTGATTGAAATGGTTGGGCGTATTTACATGAAATAAAAATGCTTAGGGTCGGTCAATTTAATTGTGAACCGTAGAGGTAGATGTTGAAGAAACTCAAAGTGTATGGATCCCCACCCAGTCCCACCAAATTCAAAACTTTTTTTTTCGGATGAAGGTCGTTTTTCGACGTACTTACGTACTACATACCACCGATCCTCGCAACCTCCATGATTTTTTTGTAGCATGTTGTACACAATCCTCTTTTCATAATGAGTTATCATCCTCTTCAGAAATGGACCCTCAAAGTTTTTTGTCAGCAAAAGATCGCACGAAGAGATTCGGTCCAGCAGATTTTGCTCATTAAGTTCGTGAGGAACCCAGGCAGCGTATCGGCAGACGTACCCATTTCTTTCAGATGATCAGAAACGGTGGATTTACCATATTTAACATGCTACTTCGGCTATTATAACCTTTATTTCTTCGACATCAGTGCTTGAAGGGCAGCCAAAACGATGTCGGCCTTCAAGGTCAAAATCCCCGCTCCTCAACTGGTCAAATCACTTTTGCACTGTAGTCTCCCCAACAGAATCTTCTCCCTAAACGATACAAATTTTATTTAGACAGTGTAATTGGCTTTTTTGAAATAAAGCATAATGTGGCGTAAATATAAGTTATCGACCGACCGATGTTCAATTTGAATCAGCTTATAATTGTATGCAGATCAAAGCGAATCTGAAAGTAAGTCTATGGTTTCTCAAATGTGGTTTTAGTAATTTTATAGGGCACACATGACCTTTAGTCATGAAACGTTATATTTCATTTAGTCGAGGAATATGAAGCAAGACACTTAGGCAATAATTTCCACAAAGTTATTCTAGTCCAAATGTAACAAAATAGGCACTCCAGAAAGGAAGATTTTTCAGGTTAGGGTTGGTTCATTTTTTACTTCCATATACTACTTCTGGTATATGTCGACACATTGCAAAAAGAAACAAGTTTCACTTTACTTCTTATACAGGGTGTCCCTTAACTTTCCGTCATAGAGCAACTAGTGATAGTAGAGATCAAAATAAGAGGATTTAGTCAATAAATGTGTTGGCAAATGTAGGTCATTAAAAAGATACAGGGTGTTAAAAGTGAAACTAAATTTTTGAAAAATAGATCATTTAAAAACGGTTGAAGATATCAGGTTCAAAATTGGGGTAGTTGGGTTTTCAAAGGTGGCAAATCGTAATTTGGTACTAGTTTGAGCCTAGTCCCTAGAGGGTGTTTGCTACTTACTTTCTGAGGAATTAACTCGCTCATATTTTTTTACTATAGAGAAGAGTAATTTTAAAATAGAGAAGAGTAATAATTTTCACGTAAAAAAACCACCCATGGTCAATATTGATATCTCATGCCATTTGCGAGATATTCATTTTCGAATATTCCATTGCACATCTTGTCGATGGCTGAAAAATCTGCAAGTGTTAAGCTAATATCAAATTCGGCTAGTACCAATATCGGAACTATCCCGATTTTGAACCTGATATCTTCAAACCGATTTTAAATTTTCTCAATTTTTCGAAAATTTAGTTTTATTTTCAACACTCTGTATCTTTTTAATGATTAACATTTGCCAACACATTTATTGACTAAATCCTCTTATTTTGATCTCTACTATCACCAGTTGCTCTAGGGCGGATAAGTTATGGGATATGAGGATAGAATGAAAAGTCAGATACTTTTCCGATAGATGGCGGTGCGGTCGTAAAGGTGACTGCATTTCTCAAAGGCCACTTTCTTTCTAGAAAGGATCCATGAATTACAAGCCAATATGGCATTTTGTTTTGTTTTAACCGTCTTTGAAAACGGATCAGTTCGATATTTTTGCTGCCATGAAAAAAGGTGAAATCCGAGGGTTTAATAAACACTAGTTTCGGCATGGAAAAATATTGCGAAGAAAAGTTGAAAAAGCATTATGAGGACTTTGCTTCTTCACATTTCATGGTTCATAAGTGGTTTACTGAGTTCCGGTGTGGTCTAACCAGCACTGTGTCGCTCCGCGCCCAGGCCGCCCCATTTGGCTCACTGCTGGGAAAATTGTTAACAAAATGCCTGATATAGTGTAGGTCGATAGTAGAGGGAAGATTCGAGAGATGATTGTTAAGATGATAAACATCTTGGACAAACGTATATAGAACATTCTACGCGTGCATTTTATCTTGAAAAAGCTATCAGCGCGATAGGTGCCGCGTTTGTTAACTGCGGGCTAAAAATGGAATCAAGTGATCAATTTAGATATAAATAAGCGCAATCCAAATGAATTTATGCGGCAAGTCGCAACCGCTGATGAAACTTGGATTCATCAGTACACACCACCAACGAAGGAACAGACAAAACAATGGGTTTTATCCGGCGAACGTGACCGGGAGAAGGCTTAAGATGCTTCCATTGGCTGGAGAGGTCGTGACTACAGTTTTCTGGGATTCACTAGGTATTATTTTCATCGACCATTTGGACAAGAGCCATCGCTCGCCCTTTCTCCCATCGTTGCAACGGCGAAATTAGGTAATTTGCGCTATTAATTAAGGTTGCATTCACTTTATTCTTAGGAATTGACCCTCTTTGACTTCTTTGCATTTCCAAATTTAAAGAAATGGCTGGCTGGAAAGAAATTTACATCAAAAGAAGAAATTAAGGCCGAACAGAGGATTATTTTGTGGAAGGCACCAAAAAATCGTTGCGAACCTGAAACGAGTTTACGCTGAAAAATATACCGGTTTTCAATCAGAAAATCAATATTTTATCTAAAATGTATCTATATTTTTATTCTACCCTCGTATACTTTTAGAAATGATCTAATAATTCCAAAATTAATAACAAAGTTCCCCGTGCCCAGCAACAACTCAGGTTAGGTTAAGTTTAAAATTATAATTCTTCATAAAATATCTATCACATTATTCTTCTCTATAATCTCCCTTAAGCTGAATACATTTTTTCCAGCGATTCTCCGATTCATTTATTTCTTCTCTGGAGTAATTTTCTGCTATAACTTTTTCATTTGATGAAAAACGCTTGCCACGTAGGAATTTTTTGAGGTTTGGAAACAGATGGAAGACAGACGGGGCTGGATTTCGTGAATATGGTGGATGTTGCAACAATTCGTGGTGTAACTCCTTCAATTTGGCCATACTAAGAACACCTCTGTGGGCCAGTGCATTGTCTCGCTAAAGCAGGTCTTTTCTCACGAATTTTTGAATGCAATTCATCTAAAAGTCCTGTCCTGTTATTCTTTTATCGCTTTGAAGGCAATCCATTAACAAAATACCTTTTGCATCCCAAAAAATTGATGCAGCCTTTGGCTGCTTCGGAGTTGAACAGCCGGGCTCCGTCCACTCTGCGGTTTGTTGTCGCAGTTCAGGATCAAACCCAAGTATCATCCATAGTTACAAAATGACTTTTAAAATCTATTTTATTCTTTCGAAAAAGATCCAAATGTTGGTTAGAAATATTTACCCAAAGTCGTTTTTGATCAGAATTTAACCAATGCGGCACCTATTTTGCACATAGCTTTCTCAAGCCCAATTCCTTTTTCAAAATATGAAGCACCCATTCAGTTCAGATGTTCATGGCCTTAGCAATTTCACTTAAAGTCAGTTGTATGTCATCCATAATCATATCATGTATAAAATTAATTATTTGTTCAGTAGTTTCACTTATTGGACGCCCAGAACAAGGATCACCATCCAGGATGGTACGACCACTTGTTGAAACTCACCTGCCTACTTATAAACCATTGGATTTGAAGGAGCAGACTCTCCTAATACATTTACTATTTCACTATGAATTTCCATTACCTTTAAACCTTTTTTTACAAAGAATTTAATCACTGCACGATTTTCAATATTTTCCATTTTAAAGATAACACTGATACGTTTACTTAAAGCTGCTGTTTTTGGACGAATTAATTGACAGATCGATTTGAAACTTCACATGAAGGATGAAGGATAATTCATATGAAGGATGAAACTTCAAAATGTAGTAGATTATATAGTTCTTTTACTGCTCTATGCTCTATATGGGTGTTGCTCCGCGAACTTTTCAATTAGCCTTGCTTTTTGTTTATCTTTAGAGGTAATCAGCTATAGTATATTTTTTCAGTATAACCATAAGCGAAGCAAAAAGTTGAGATCGGATAAAACGTTTGAGGGGCGAAGTATAACCCTTTATTTATATATAAATGAAAAATGTAAAAACTTTTGTTTACACACTAGTATGTTCACGTTATCCGACTAGTTTGGGTCCAAGTGGCTCGGCTGGACAGCTGCGCCATTTGGTTGAAATATGTAGAAGGTGATTTTTTTAGTGCGTTCGAATTTTAAATTCAAATAACACAACAAAATTTTATGTCTTGATACTATTTATTCTATGTGAAATAACATTCAATGACATTGGTGTTTGAGAATAATTTCGGACATATGTCCACCGCGGCTAAGTAGCCACGCTTTGTTAGAAGTCTAACAAAGCAAGTAGCCACGCTTTGTTAGAAGTCTAACAAAGCTCATTCTGTTAATCCAATTTCCGACCACTTTTTCAAGCAATTGGGGTCTTATGTCCGCTATTGTCCGGTTTCTGTTGGCTTTTAAGGCGTCAATAGTTGCTGATTTCTCAGCATAGACCAAAGATTTAACATAACCCCAAAGAAAATAATCCAAAGGTCTTAAATCAAATGGCCTTGGTGGCCAATTAACAAGTCCGTTCCTCAAAATAATTTTCTCACTGAATTGCTCCCTCAATAAATCGATTGTTGCGTTAGCTGTATGACATGTGGAGCCATCCAGTTGGAACCACATCTCCTCCAGATCAGTGCCATTCAACTTTGGAATTAAATAATCCACGTAATCGAATACTCAAACCCAACTTCCTGCGAATAGCAACGAATTAATAAATTTGGATCTTCATCAACATTGCCAGCAACAGCGGCGCTATTTTTTCTGAACGCGTAGTTTTTTGTCTTGTTTTTGTTATAATATCGAGCAGCATGAAATACGTTCGGAATTTGTCGATAACTCGAGGAATTCATTGCTCGGTTGGGCCCGCAGAACACTGATTTTGATAATACATTTTGATAATTTGCAAGCGTTGCTCTGATGTTGAACATTCCATGATGATTTGCCAGACTATTGAGATACATATTTACAAACTTGCACGCACACTCAGTTCGTTTGACAGCGACCCTTACCGGAAGTTCGGGCACACTAAAAAAATCACCCTTTATAACATCTCGAAGGTCATCGTTTCTGTCTAAGGTTTTACTATATTCATTAGGGCGCTCACACAAACAACTATCGTCAGGGTTTCTCCTTTTTTTCAAAATACGGCGACTTTATCCTTACTTGATACAATACCTAAGATGTGAACATTTAGCAAATACAGCCTCGCAACACTTGAGATATCTTTGGGACCGTGGGCAAGCCAATTGCCATTTTTTCCATTCTGAAAAATCTCTCTATCATAAAAAATTCTCTTGTGTTTTTCATTCACATTGTTTTTCATTTTTCGTTCTTGTCGGATTAGCGGAGGCTTCTTTGGACTTCTTCGAAGCTGTATATTTTTCAGTGATGTCGTAAATGGTCGTTCACAGAACCGAAGACCCGAATTAATTCGATCACCAAACGTTTAGCAAGACTTTTAATTATCGTCGCTCTTCGAAATCGATCTTAACAAAAATTCGAATTCGATCTTAACAAATCGAAGCCTTGAAAGTGAGACAAAAGACATTGAGGAATAGCATGAGGAATAATACGAAATTTAAATTGAAAATGAATCCGAATTTTTATGACACACTCTGAACGAAACATACATTTAGAGGTTGTATTCATTTGATTATGAATATTTAGGTTATATATAATTATAATTCTATAAATTTCAGTATTTCAGGCGATTTAATTGAGCATTGAAGACTAACTTGTTATTATTATTTTCAGTTATCAAAAAAGAAAACACACTTATATGTCAATTTGCATCCCCCCTTGATGTTGATACCCACAACAAACCAGAGGTAAGATAGGATTATATCATTTTTGTTATGGGTAATATTATTCGAGAACTAATTTCGTTATAACAAATATATCATTATTTGTAAAGGGTTGCGCAGTAAGAGTGTCAGAACTTTAAAATGAGGCTCGATGATAACTACAAGTGATAGTCCGGTAATTTTTATATTTTCTTGAAGAACATATATTAGCATGTTTTGAAAATAATGTCGTTCAAATGTGTCTCTCGGCTTCATCTGGTTGAATGTATTTTGAAGAACCTATTTTCTGTTACTCTTTCACGCATATCACTTGGCATATTTTCAATGGTGGCTTGAATGTTTCGTTTTATGTCAAAAATTGTTCGTGGTTTATTTCTGTATACCAGATATTTATCATAATCCTACAAAAGGTAATCCAAGGACGTGAGATGGCATCATCTTGGTGACTAGTTGACGTTACCATTTAGCGAAATAACGCGTTCAATAAGCTTTTCTTGTAATAAATCGATTGTCTGGCGAGATGTGTGACAAATCGCAGTGTCATGTTGTAAGAAAACATTTTATCTACATTTATCAGTTCAGATCAAGATATTCTGTTAACATATTCCTATATCATTCTTCACTATCACTAACACGACTTTTTGAAGATGATGATCATCTTCAAAAAAATACGGTCCGGTTACTCCTTCACTCCAAAAACCGCACCAAACAATAACCTTCTGAGGATAAAGAGGTAACTCCTAAATCACTTGATGATTTTCATCGGCCCAAATCCTTAAGTTATGTTTACTCACAAACCCATTATGCCCGAAGTGCGCTTCGCTGGAAAATATTATATTTTCCCTAAAGTTTCTGGCGAACTGAACATGCATATTGATGTTAGGTACAAATAATTTCCATGTGCTATTGAACTGTGTATCTTTACATGGTTCTATGAAGGAAATTTATATTTCAAATAGTGTTGCCGCTATTACATTTCAAAGTATTGACACTCTTATTAGAAAATTCTTTATTTTAACTCGAGAAACTTTTGGAAATGTTTGTCTTAATTCTGAGCAACTTATATAAAATTAAAAATTTGTTCACAGAATATTAATATATACCTATTCAAAATAATCTTCATTAGTTTCTGGGACTGTTTTATCCTTTCGGCAATTGTCAAAAGTTCTTGCATGATAAATTGATCGTTTTAAGTGAATAACCTCATGAGTGATTCTTCGCACTTCGTCGAATATTTTATATACCCATCAGCCAAATGATGTTGAAGTGATCGAAATAGTTTTTTGATGAAACGAGATCCGGTAAAATAAGTCTAGCTACCGACGATTTCCCAGATGACAACCTTAATCCATTTGGCGATATGTCGTCAAACACTGCTATACTGCAAAAATCACGTACCTACCTCTGCTGCCAGTGTGAAGCTCCTTCCGTTCCAATGCCACCTATCAGGCAAATAAATAAATCTTGTTGATTGAATAGGTGCGCAGTAAAAATATGGCCAAAATATTCAAAAGTTTTTATTGCTTCTCAATAGTATGTTAATGCACTTTCACCATTGATTTTTTTTGTATTAACTGCAATGATTGAAACTTATCATACCACTTTTTTACATTACTATTTTGTGATGTGTCGTTTGCCTCCTTTCATTGAAATTCGCATGATATGAAAAGATCATTGCCGAAACGGAGAAACATTTTGTAGAGTGGACAAGTCGTACTTTTTGGAAAGCACACAGAAGTTGTAAAATTGT
>JARFXV010002194.1:0-26813 GCA_031761425.1 Cosmopolites sordidus | reverse complement strand
TGTTAACAAAATAGCCCTGGAGATGGACCAAATGGGCATTAAAATATCACCAAAAAAAACTGAAATGGTAATATTGGAGGGGAGAAGAAAACTCACAAACCTCCAAATCAATATTCAGGGTGCCACAATAAACAGTACAAGAGCAATTAAATATATGGGGATTCTCATAGACAAAGATGCTAAAATGACCACTCACGTCAAACTGACATATGAAAAAGCAAATAAAACATTGATGATACTAAATAAAATAACCCCAAAAACAGGAGGACCAAGGGCCTGGAAGAGGCGTATATTGGTGGAGGCCACTATATCAACCATTTTGTATGGGGCGCCTATTTGGGCAAAGGGATTAAGGTATAAGCACTACGAGGCAATGCTCGAAAGAGTAAACAGAAAAATGGCAATACGCATTACAAGTGCATATAGAACCGTGCCCACAATGGCCATCCTAGCCGTTGCTGGTCTATCACCAATAAGACTCCGAATCATGGAAAGCATATCAATATTCGAAAGCGGAAAGGAATCAAAAACCCAAGCAAGACAGAAATTACTGGAAGCCTGGCACAAAGAATGGAACGACTATGAGGGAAAGGCAAAAACATTTATCCGAGACGTGAGAGAGTGGCACAACAGAAAATTAGGGGAGACAAATTTCTACACAACACAAGCAATAACGGGCCATGGATCCTTCAGATATTATTTACACAGAATGGGAAAGTCAGAGGACAAGGATTGTCGCTATTGTGGGATGGTGGATACAAGGGACCACACAATCTTCCACTGCCCGAGATGGGAACCGCTCCGGATTGCTACTGCTGCCGAATGCAACGTAGAAGTGACGGAACACAACATCGGCGTTCTGCTTTTGGAAGGAAAAAGACAGTGGGCAAGAATAATGGGCATGGTGGAGAAAATAATGAGGACAAAAATAGAGGACGAGAGAAGACGTAAGGCAAATTTGGACTGACAATCTGTTGTGTGTCCTGAAGTAATGCCTAACGGCGGTTTCCAGGCCACGAGCAGATATCCTTGAGGGGGAAGGGTTTTAGTCGGTAGGCATGACTCCAACAAGGGCATGAATCCGACATTCCCATGTCACTGAACATCGAACACATGGATGTCTTTAGAAGATTTCCCAATCCCCTCAAAAAAAAAAAAAAAATAAAAAAAAAATATATATATATATATATATATATATATATATATATATATATATATATATATATATATATATATATATATATATATATAAATATATATATATATATATTATATATATATATATATATATATATATATATATATATATATATATATATATATATATATATATATATATATATATATATATATATATATATATATATATATATGAAATGTGAGATTTCTTTGGATAGCGTCCAATGAGACAAACAGCTGAGTGTCACATACACCCAACCGCTGGGTTCCACAATCTCATGTGGAACATACAGCAAACTGCGTCTCCGCCTAAATGAACATTTTGTTAGGTGCTTGACTGGGAACGATCCCCACCCATCCCTTCAATTGGAAAGGATGGGTGGGGCATATGTTACGTCTCTTGATGTTCAGGATCGTCAGGGTACCGACACATGAATTGACCAATGAATTTACTGAATTTACCATATTAAGGAAAAATGATGCGACATCAGTCAGATCTAAGAGATGAGGCATATAGGCATGTGCCTTATTATTAACACATATTTAGAGGTGAAATTTGTAAAATAATACTGCCAACTAATCAAAAAACTCATTGTTGAAAGACCCATTATCTATCTTGTGTACTCTTCAATTGGTAGAAGTCTATAAGGCTATGAGTCGAGTATAAATGGAAGATTCCGACTTAGGTTTGGTTTTATAAGTTGTAGTATAGTGCGGTTCAAAATATACCACCGACCGAATGGCCGCAACAAATTGTTAACAACCCAAGTCGCAACAAAACCCGGCAATTCTGCAAAAAAGTAAACCGGGCCGGGTCCAATAAAATAACAGGTTTGTAGGAATATGAATATGTAGGTGCGATTATTTTGGCCTTGTCGAAATCTATTTTGTGACCCGTTTGAAGATGATGTTCTGCTAAAGTCGAGGAGAGGTCAGATTTTCGGACGGCGAGAGAATGCTCGTATATGCGATTTTGGATATGTCTATTAGTTTGACCGATATATGATTGGGAGCAGCCAGAACAAGGAATCTCATAGACACCATGTGACTCTTGTGGAATACTATCCTTCACTGGTACGAGGAAACTGGATACGGGATCTGAATAGGTGGCAAATTTTATCAGTAACTCCATTGATGTATAGCAGAAGAACTTTGGGATTTTGGGACAATTCTCTAGTAGATTGGTTGGTATGACCAGTTGCCTGAACTTTATTAATATGCCTTTTTATTTGACGCATATCATAGCCGTTTTGACTTCTACACCTTATTAAATTCCAAAATCCAACACCCACGCCAACACCATCGACCAATTTTGTACACAATTTTTCCAAACCCCCGAGATCTAATCTTCTGTCGGACGAAAAACGTGCCTTACTTGAGTTACGAAGAAATTCAGACGTAACAATCCTTCCAGCCGACAAACGGAATGCCACGGTCATACTTAATAATGTTGACTATGAAATTAAAATGTCTGATCTATTAGAGAGTGCAGACTATAAGCAAAAAATCCTACAACATATCTAGAGAAGAAAACCCGTTCTGTCATCAATAATTCTAATCTTCCTTCAGATGATAAACAGGTTATAATACCTCCCGAAAAATCTTCTCGTATCTCAAAAATGGACGGTCTACCAAAAATCCATAAAACTGACATTCCTCTTCGTCCCATCGTCAGTGCATATCGTGCACCAACTCACAAATTAGCAAGATATTAAGCGAAACTCTACAACCGCTTGTGGAAAAATCAGCGTCCTACATCAAAAATTCCTCTCATTTCATTGAGCTTCTTCAAAGGCACAGTATATCCGAAAGTGACATTCTAGTTAGTTTTGATATTGTCTCGTTATTTACAAACATTTTCCTTCCAGAAACCCTAGACATTCTAAAAAACACCACACATCAACGGATATTTTTAGTCTTATAGAACATTGCATGTGCAATACATATTTCATTTTCACAAATAAATTCTTTAAACAAATTCGTGGAGCTCCTATGGACTCTCCTCTTTCTCCGGTCATAGTCAATATTTTTATGGAACACTTTGAAACTCAAGTCATTAACACCCGTCCGTTGAAACCTACGTGCTGGTTCCGATACGTAGATGATACCTTCGTCATTTGGCCGCACGGACCGCAATCTTTAAATCTGTCCCTTTCGCATTTGAACAGTATACATCCCCAGGTCCAATTTACAATGGAGACTGAAAACAATTCTGGTCTCCCCTTTTCTTGACATTCTAATATCAAAAAAGACAGACCAAAGCTTCTCCTATTCTGTCTATTGTAAACCCACCCACACAAACATTTATCTAAATGCGAACTCATATCATCATCCATCCCAATTAATGTGAATAAATCCAATTCGGTAGTCAAAACTTTAGTTACGAGATCACTAAGATTGCCGGATAGGGAACATAGGCAAATAGAACTTAATTCATTAGAAACGGCACTAATTCAAAACGGCTATGACATGCGTCAAATAAAAAGGCATATTAATAAAGTTCAGGCAACTGGTCATACCAACCAATCTACTAGAGAATTGTCCCAAAATCCAAAAGTTCTTCTGCCATACATCAAGGGAGTTACTAATAAAATTTGCCACGTATTCAGATCCCGTAATTTCGAAATGTAAAAAAATTACAACAGAAAGAAATATATCCAGTTTCCTCAGACCAGTGAAGGATAATGTTCCACAAGAGTCACATAGTGTTTATGAGATTCCTTGTTCTGGCTGCTACCAATCATATATCGGTCAAACTAATAGACGTATCCAAAATCACATATAGCAGCATTCTCTCGCCGTCCGAAAATCTGATCTTTCCTCGACTTTAGCAGAACATCATCTTCAAACGGGTCACAAAATAGATTTCGACAAGGCCAAAGTAATCGCATCTATATATTCCTACAAACCCCGCATAATGCGTGAAGCAATTGAGATCGAAAAACCTCCAGACTGCTTAAACAAGAAGAACGATGGTCTTAGAGTTCCAAATTCATGGAAACCGCTTATTTCCAAATTGCCCATCCGAAACCCTTCTAGTCAAACGTCCACCTCCCGTCTCACCCCCACCCATCAACCGAGCGCCCCACCTACAACCTCAACTATTAATTCAGAGGTCGCGCCGCCCACGTTCTTTTCTGGTTGTAAACTCTAGGGAGTAGGCAGATTGAGGCCTCGGAGTAAATCAACTAGATTCTTTTGAAAATGGCTTCAAAGTGGAAGCCGAATCGTCGAGATTTTATAAATCTAAAACGCGGTTCTACCCGAGAACCTAGTAATTCTAATATTACCGCCCGCGAAAGCCTTTCCAAACACACACACACATATATATATATATATATATATATATATATATATATATATATATATATATATATATATATATATATATATATATATATATAAACACACACATATATATATATATATATATATATATATATATATATATATATATATATATATATATATATATATATATATATATATATATACTATATGATATATACTATATGACATAGAAAGCCAAACACCCGTAAAAATGATTTAATGTTAAGATAACTCTTTATTCTTTTAATAATGCGTCGATGAGCCATGTTTTGTTACACACTCATTAATGCGCCTGTGCATTAATCTAATGGCTCTGGAATTAGAGGTAGCGCCCAATGCGGACGATATAAAAAAAGTATATATATATATATATATATATATATATATATATATATATATATATATATATATATATATATATATATATACCTTCAACATGGTATTTCAGTATGTTGAAATATGACAGTACAACCTCAAACACGGCCCTCATTCCCCGGAGGCCAAGGGGCAACTACCTACGGCAGCGGGAAGACCTGCCCCAAGGCAGAGGGTGCTAAGAATCACCGGGTTAGATCAGGCTGCCATTGGACTTTTGACATTGCAACGTTAAATATACGGACTATGAAAACAGAGGCCCGATTGCAAGAACTGTTAATCGAACTTGACACCATACATTGGGATATTATTGGGCTCTGTGAAACACGAAGGAAGGGTGAAGAGTTAATCAAACTGGAACCAACTGGACACGTACTCTACACTCGAGGTACGGAAAATGGCCGATGTGGCGGAATAGGATTCCTCATCAATCGAAAGCTGAAGGACAGTGTGGTAAAATTTGAAAGTACATCCGACCGATTAGCCCAATGCGTCATTCAGCTGAATAAAAAGTTTAGGCTTCAAATCGTCCAAGCTTATGCACCAACTATAAGCCATAAAGATAAGGAAATTGAGGAATTTTATGATGATGTGGCCCAGCTTTTATACAAGGAGAAATGTAGGTACAAAATCCTGATGGGTGATTTTAATGCCAGAATTGGAACAACAAGAACAGACGAAAATGCAACTGGCCCATATGGAACTGGTGAGCGAGACAATAGAGGTGACAGATTAGTTGATTTTGCTGAAGGACAAGAACTATATATTATGAATTCATTCTATAAGAAAAATATCAGCAGAAAATGGACATGGAAAAGTCCATCTGGGCTCACAAGCGAAATTGACTACATCATGACCAACGATAAAACAATATTTACCAATTGTACTGTCCTTAACAATTTTAATGTTGGAAGTGACCACCGAATTGTACGAGCAAGGGTTCGGATTGACTGTCGAAAAGAGCGCGAAAAAATGGTAAGATCAAAGAAGGGCAAGGTGGATTCTGGAAAACTGCTGGAGAGAGGAAGCGATTTTGAGATTGCTTTGTCAAACCGGTTTGCTGCGTTACAAGATCCAGAGGAGGTGGAAATATCAGTTCAATATGAAGAAATCGCCAACAATGTACTTCAAACGGCTGCTTCAATAGCACCAGAGGAAAAATGTCTCAAACAAACAAAAATCTCCAGTGAGACCATTGATTTAATGAAGAAACGGCGAGCAATGAGAAATGCAGGTAGTCCTTTTGGCAGGGTCGAGTACACTGAGCTCTGCAAAACTATAAGAAAACGTATCAGAGAGGACACGCGCCGATTCAATATGCAGCTAGTGCAAAAAACCCTGGAAGAAAACAAAGGAATTAACAAAGCTAAACAGAAGCTGAGAAACAAAAGAACGCAAATATATGCTTTAAAGCGTGAGGATGGCACAGTGTGCAGGACGCGTACCCAAATGTTAGAGATTGTCAGAAGGTTTTATTCCCAGTTATATGAAGATCAGAGCCAGTCAGCGACAGCAATACCCACGGAAGAACAATATATAATACCAGATATCCTAGTGGAGGAAGTAACAAATGCTATAGAATTGATGAAGAACGGCAAGGCTCCAGGAAAGGATAGTGTAACTGTCGAAATGCTAAAAGCTGGTGGTCGGACGTTACATAAAATACTGGCAAAATTATACTCAAAATGCCTCAAAGAACAAAAAGTACCTGACTTATGGAAAAATGCAGAAGTGATCCTTTTACATAAAAAAGGAGCACAGGAAGATTTAAAGAACTACCGTCCAATAAGCCTCCTATCAGTGATGTACAAAGTTTTCACTAAGATAATTTCTAAAAGAATATTAAAAAAACTGAATGACGCACAACCAAGAGAACAAGCAGGATTCAGAAGTGGATTCAGTACAATGGATCACATCCAGGTTGTACAGTAGGTCATAGAAAGGCACAACGAATACACCATGCCACTGTGCTTGGCTTTTATCGACTACGAAAAAGCATTTGATTCCATCTCAAAGCATGCGATAACGGATGCACTGCTTAGCCAAGGTGTAGAGAGAGCCTATGTAAACCTATTAGAATCGATATATGATGGAGCTACAGCCACAATTCACCTTGATGATCTTGAAGTGGGAATTAATATAGAACGAGGTGTACGGCAGGGTGACGCAATATCGCCTATTCTTTTCTCGGCTGGCCTTGAAGAAGTATTCCGTAAACTGGATTGGGAACAGGATGGGGTAAATATCAATGGTGCAAACTTAAACCATCTTAGATTTGCAGATGATATTATTCTCATTTCACAAGACCCAGAGGAGCTGCAAAGACGCATACAAGAACTGCAAAGGGCTGGCGAACCATTTGGCTTGAAAATAAACCTGAAAAAGAGTCAGGTTATGTTCAATAACTTCGCTCAGGACAGAAGAATTTCAGTTTTAGGAAGGGATTTAGAGATTGTGGACAGCTTTGTATATCTTGGGCAGAGGATTTCCATGGAGGAGAATACCGCCCGGGAGGTGGAACGGCGTGTTAAATGTGGCTGGCAGGCATTTGGTAGGCTCAACATAGTGTTTAAGAGCAGACTCCCACTTTGCCTGAAAAGAAAAGTATTCGATCAGTGCGTTCTACCCGTTATGACATACGGAAGTGAAACCTGGACACTCACATCGCAATCAATTCAAAAACTTCGGGTGGCACAGAGGGGAATGGAAAGATGTATGCTTGGCATTACAAGACGAGACAGAAAGTCCTGCGCATGGATCAGGGAACAAACAAAAGTCTGTGACATCATTGGAAGAGTAAAACAGTTGAAATGGAGATGGGCAGGCCATATAGCGAGGCGATGGGACGACAGATAAACCAAGGCAATCCTGGAGTGGATACCGCTTGATCGCAAACGTCCGCGAAGAAGACCGAAAGCACGATGGACTGATGACATCGTTAAGTATATTGGACCCGAGTGGCAGAGGAAAGCCCAGGACCGTGAAGGTTGGAAGCATGCTGAAGAGGCCTTCATCCTGCAGTGGATCGATACGGGCTGATGATGATATGTATATATATATATATATATATATATATATATATATATATATATATATATATATATATATATATATATATATATATATATATATATATTGAACTAATATAACCAAAAATAAACATATTTAAGAGGCTAAGTACCAAATATAATATATCTCTCATATAGCTGATAATTGACTATTTGAAATGTTTGGTAAATTAAATGTGCTTGTCATTAACTGCTCAATGATGACTGCATTTTCGGGATATACCTTATCTTTAAGAAAACCTTATATGTCGAGCAGAACAACAGAGTGATATATGATATCTTATGCTTAATTTATACTTTATCAAAGATAGTTATATATATCAAAAAACAAAAAATGCATATATGTTTCCTTGAAAAAGCCACTCGAAGGTCATGTGGAATACAGTTCCTCTCTGGATGGACGAAGAGGTTTGTGTACTTAGAAATGACATGCGTTATGGAGAGATGTTTCTTTAAATAGAAAGAGAAAACCAACAATACTCAAGTTGCAGCCAGTAGGCTACGATTAAGGAGTTGGGAAAAGGTAGAGGAATATTGCTATACAATTGGGTTTGACGTAATATAGATTATTTGCATCATGCAAAAGGTCCTAATTAAACTGAACCAAATTTCTTGTAGGTTAGAAATAGTATCCCGAGGTTTAAGAATTGAGCATTCTGGCTGATGGTGAAGTTATTAATCACCAATTAATTTTCTTTTATTCTCGTATGACAGAATAGCCACATATAACTTATTTGGGAGCCTTGAGAATAGGTATTTTTGAATTTAAGTAGTGTAACCAATAAAAAAGGATAGTGCTGATAAGCATTATTCCTCCACTCCAAGTATTAACTCCTGTTTATGTAAGTGTCATTTAAGAACTTGGAAAGCAACAAATGGGTCTTTGTGGAATGATAAAATAGCGTTATCATCCGCGAACGTATATATGGAGGTGGTTGATGTTACCTGTAGATCAACAGTATACAATGAATATAATATCGGTCCCAAAACACTTTCCTGAAGGATTCCTAATTTTATAGGAAACACATCTGTTTGTGCATCCTGGTATTTGGTTATGAAATATTTGTTCGCGAGATAGTATTTAAGTACTTTATTGACAGAAAACTTATGTGGTAGACTTGTGGCAGATTAATATGGACTTATGGAATTGAACTCTGGTGGTGCACAAGTTATTCCAATATTAACATCATACAGTTCTACTCCAAAGTCCTTCGATTTATCTTTGACGTCTTGAGATAAGTTTCTACGAAATCATACACTGTGACCTTCACATGGGAACTCTGAAGTCAGAAACTAAGAATTTTAGTGTGAAATAACGTTTAAAATACCATAAAAATGAACTTAAAACCAGTGGCGGTTGGTCAATAAGGGCATGTGGGCACATGCCCTACCTAAAAAATTTAAAAATGAAGTGGAAAAAATAATTTCAGATGTTATATTAATTTATTCTCTGTTCTGTCTATAATCACGCTTCTTGCGACTTCGATCCATAATGTCATTCGCGGCAACGAAATACTTCGTGGGTTGCCGAAGCGCACCGATTAAAGAGCACGTGCTTTGAGCACATACAAGTTTGTACCGCTACTGTGTTCTTTACTGCCGCATGCGAAAAACAAAGACAGCAATGTATCGTTTCGCTAGTAACCCGGAGATTAAATGCATTTTCGCCATCGCGCTTTTGGACTTTTCGACTGGTTGCAAAGTGAATGTTTTGAACGATTACAATAGTGAAGATGAATTCAGTGCAATATATGAATATAAATAATGTCACATTAATATTTGAAGACCGAATTGTCCTAAAAAATCTTAGATGGCCGACACCGATTCTGCAAATCGAGTAAGTTAATATTACTCAAAAACGAACATACAAACATACATTTAATATAACCGTGTATAAGTGCTTATGTGAATGTGAAACAATAAATACATTTTATTGTTTTCCGTGCATTTTGGCACAAGTCGGAAAACCAGTGAATGCGGGCTATCTTGATCTTGGCTGGATTAAACACGGTGTTAATGATTTGAAATATTTGGAGCCAAAGGTAAAATAGCATTTTATTTCACAAAGACATTTGAAAATGACCTAGAAATTAGTATGTTGGGGAAAATAGACATTCGTTCTCAACACAGTAGTACACATCGGGACTCTATTAAAAAGCACAATAAAACTGTTGATAGTAATCGTTACATATTGTCTAAGTTAATTGACGGTATAAAATAATGTGGGGCATTTGAGTTTGCCTTATTTAGGCATGACGACACCTACACTTCCTTCCCAAAATCCTGGCATTTTTTGATGGCCGAAACAGACTGTATTTTAGAAGCTCATTTAAAAGGTTCCAAAAATAAATTATTTCTAGGCATCTCCAAACAAATTTAGAACGAATTCGTGGATTCAATGTTGTATGTTTGTCGCGATTTATTAAAAAAGGAAATTCGCACAGCAAAATATGTTGCCATACAGGCCGATGAAACAACCGATACATCTACTCAAATGCAGATGGTTTTTATAATCAAATATGTTAAAAATTGCGAAATTTACGAGAGATTCTGGGGCTTTTTAATACCAAAAAATCTCACAGCAGATAGAATTGCGGACGAAATTCTGACGGTGCAGTTGCGAGCGGCGACTGCAAAAGACCAATTAAAAAAAGCAAAGACCAATTAAATCTAATAATTGAAAGGGGTTGTACAATAGAAAAAGGTGTAAAGGTATTTTTTTTTGCAAATCTATCTGCATTTCCCGCTTTCTTTTCTCGATCATTCAAAAGAATAACTGTTTCGGACAGCCGTGACGGATAACAGCTTCTACCCGTGCTATTAGGGTCTTTTACGTCTAAATGTGTCAATACTGTTTACATTAACAAAGAAGAATTGCAAACATGCCTAAAAGAAATTATGGATGCCGAGTCGGATAAAAATTCTATTAATCAAGCTCAGGGGTTAATAAATTATTTGGTGGATCATAATTTTAAATTTTGGTTGTTTTTCTTCAATAAAATAATGCCTCACTGCGACATTCTCTTTGATCAACTAGATTCACTTAAAGTTAAGAAGAATTTGGAAACTTTTTCAGCATCCATTCAAAATATTAGAAACAATATAGAAATAAAAATTAATCAAGAATTGGGTAACTTAACTTGTGAAGAATCTACAACGATCATAGAGTATCGCAGAAAGAAACGGAGATTTACTGACAAGGAGGACTTCAATCCGAATATCAGGATATGCAAGAAAATCTGTGATACCTTAACCATACAGGTTCATGATCGTTTTAGTTTCGATGTATACCTAACTGTTTCAAATTTATTTGAAACTGAAAAATTTGGTGAATATCAAGCCGTCTTTCCAAATGAAAACATTAAAATTGTATGTAACCTGTTTCCAAACGTAAATTACTAAAAAAATAAAAAATGAACTCTTTTGAATTAATTTTTAACAACCAACCGTGGAATTGCTGACTGTTTTATGTAGCGTCCCTATGACGACTGTGGAAAGCGAAAGATGTTTCTCTACCCTCAAACGAATCAAAACATTTCTAAAAACACTATGGGCTAGGAATGGCTGTGCGAGTTAACAATGCTATTCTATTAAAAAAACATGTGAAGTCAATTTCATAGTTTAATGATCAAGTCCACACCAGTCGATATGCCAAAAGTTACAAGCTTAGAAATTGTATCAATCAAAGTAAACTTTCTCAATAGCATCAGCATCCAGTTATACACTGTCTACAAACAACCCAACAAAAAATTAATGGACAACGACTTACAGGCAATTTTTAATACCACAGAGGCAATATTGTTAATTGGAGATCTTAACTCCAAAAACACTGTGTGGGGCTGTCGCCAAACCAACCCAAATGGGGTAAAGCTAAATGAAATTGCAGCAAAGTACAACCTACAGGTACTCGCACCGGATGATCACACATATTATCCATACAGGAAAGATCACAAACCTGATATTTTCGACATAATCGTACAAAAAAATGTAAGAAAAGAACTACATCAAACAGTGCATATAGAGCTCGATTCAGATCATCTGCCAGTTGTAATTACATGAACAGAATGGACTCCAAACTGGTACAAATACCTCTCACAACGAAAACAAATATCGATAAACAAGTTACACATATTACAACAACAATTCAAGAAAGCATACGCCTCTCAACAACGCCACCAAAAACAAGAAAAACATTTAAAAACAATACCCCTCTTACCTCTACAAATCAACTAATTAAGCAAAAGAATCGGGCCAGACGAGAATGGCAGAGAAGAAGGGATCCTGCAACCAAAAATCTAGTTAATAACTTATCGCATCGCATTAAGCGAGAACTAGATACTCTTAGAATAATTGAATACCAAAAACGCATAAGTGATCTAGAGCCGCAAGATCCAGGATTGTGGAGATCTACTAAGAAAATCCTACGAAAATCGGAAGAAATCCCATCTCTTCTGGTTAATAATACATTACTACATAGCGATGAAGAGAAATGTACTGCTTTTGGTGACCACTTGGAAACACTGTTTGATCAACAGCATACACAACAGGCCTTTGCAAATTTGGTACAAAATGAAGTGAAAACCCACAGACCACTAGCTGGTGTAGACATCAAACCTACATCGCCACAGGAGATAATGTCAGTAATTAAAACCCTATCGATTAAAAAAGCACCGGGCCATGACCAAATACCGAATTTAATACTCAAAAATGCAAGCAAAAAGCTGATTGCCTACCTAAGTTCACTTTTTAACTCTTGTCTAAAACTGGGATATTTTCCACAAACATGGAAACACTCATACATTTTGCTTTTCCCAAAGCCAGGAAAAGATCACAAACTTATTTCAAGTTATAGGCCAATAAGCCTCCTATTTACAATGGCTAAACTCTTTGAAAAAATTATATACGACAGATTAAACCAAGCGATTGTCAACGAGAACATAATTCCAGCCTTCCAATTTGGTTTCAAACAAGGGCATTCTACGTGTCATCAACTCCAACGCTTAACAGAAACTATAGAAGAGGGGTTTGAGAACAAGGAGTACACCCTAACCATATTCTTAGATTTGGCCCAAGCCTTTGATAGTGTATGGCATGACGGACTAAAACATAAAATAACATCGGCTAAGATTCCAGAATATTTAAAAGCCATCCTTTTTTCATATATAAACGACAGATCCTTCCAAACATCCATACACAACGCAACATCAACTATTAGAAAAATGAAAACCGGCGTGCCACAGGGGAGTATACTTGGCCCAATTCTTTTTAACCTATATACACACGACATACCAGAAACAGAAGCCTCTCTTCTAATGTTTGCAGATGACACAGCTATTCTAATCAAGGAACAGAATCTTGAACTTGGGGTAACCAAACTTCAAGAAGCTACAAATACCATTGTAAAATGGCTCAATAAATGGAATTTAAAAATCAATACAGAAAAGTGCGCAGCAAAAATTTTTACTTTAAGGAGAATCAATAACCCTCCGATTATTCACATAAATCAACACCCAGTCGCTTGGAAAACAAACGAAGAATATGTTAAATATCTGGTTGTACACCTGGATACCAGATTAACGTGGAGAATACACATAATTCGCAAACTCAACGAAGGGTATGCCAGACTCTCTCAACTCTACCCGCTTATCAATAGGAGATCCTCATTAAAAACAGAATGTACCTTATTGCTATACAAATCACAAATTCGGCCTTTAATCCTTTATGCATGCGTTATCTGGGGCAACGCATCGCCTACCAATGTACATAAAATGCAGGTTCTTCAAAACAAAATATTACGAATAGCTGTGAATGCCGAATGGTACGTAACTAATCGACAACTGCACCAAGAACTCGGTCACTAACAGTGTTAGAGTATATTAAAAAACGAACGATCATCTTTCATCAGAGGCTAGACCAATCTCCCAGCACTGAACATTACCTACTAGGACGCAGAAACATACATACAAGACTGAAGAGGAAACTACCTCAAGATATGTATTTAGAATAGATTTGTGATGTTAATGTTAAAACTTTCATTACAACACTGTCTTGTAGAACAATTGTAATTGTTGAGCAGACATTTCCATAAATAAAAAAAAAAATGATCAAGTCATCGACCACTTTGCTGCTCAGAAATTTAGGAGGAAGGACTTCAATTATAAACAGATTTAATGGATATAGTCTTATGGTAAGCTTAGTAAAATTTTATTATTTAGGTACCTATTTGAAAATTTGATATCTGACAGTTACACTCGTATTTCTACAAAGCAAAGTGTGTGTCTGATAGTAAGAAATGTAAAATTTTTGGTTGCAATGCATTTCCCTATCCCCATTCCAAAATTTGGTTATACGTGCCCCACCTGTTTTTCTCCCAAGAACCGCCGCTGCTTAAAACTGTTTCACTTAACACCCACGATTTGAAAGGTCTAAAAAAGTGCGATCCACTGGATGCATCAAATAGATTTCAAGTTACATTTTATAATTCCATGTTAATAATTTTAGATTTAATTAAAGAGGGGCGGGTTAAAGAGGGGGCCAATAGGCTTCTGTCAACTATATCATGTCTGTAGTTATTGTCAAATAATTTAAGTGTTCTAGGTAGGACAGATTGTAAATAGTTATGGATGTCAATAAAAAATGTGGTAGTGTATTGTGTAATAAAAATTATCATAATTTAAATCAATCAATTAGTTATTCCCCTGTATCAAACAAGAAAATTTGAACAATACACACAATAATTTGAACAATGCACCATTATCTACTCTTTACGTAGAATAATCGGTTAGTCTGAATTTAGTTTGTCCGGTATCATGTCATTGTCATGACTACGAAAACAAATGCACGTCCGAAGACTGACGCACGCCTACGGTCTACGTGATTCGACTTTATGACCAGCGAACAATGATAATTAAATGTAGATTTGATGGAAAAGAGGTAGCTGTGACGATTTTTTTTTCTTGCGGTTCTTCGTTAACTAGTTGGCTACTGGAATTGGAAGTTGCGCGAAATTTATGACTAACTGCCGATTATATTGCGCTATAGTTCGAGGAAGAACAACTTCGTATGTAGCTCTAAGAAAGGTTTGCTAAGTTTATTGACATGTTATATTTGTGGTGGTAATATGGTTTTATAAATGAATATGACATTTGTATATAACAAAGCAATGAAATCTCAATTCAATAGTCAATCATTATATAAATATTTATTATTAAATTAAATATATTAGTAACTTTGAAACTGTTAAAGTTAAATTCATACGTTATTTTTTATCACTCACACGAAAATATAAATTATTACAAATTTTTTATTATAATAATGATACTTTTATGTGCAGCTTGATAAATCACTACTCTTAGCAAGTCTTGGAATGACTTCTCTATTATAATTTTCTATTATACTAGCAATTCTCTATTATAATTCTCTATTATAATTTTCTATTATTATTCTTTATTATCATAATTCTGAATTATAATTCTCTATTAAACTTTTCCAATATAATTCTTTATTTCAATTCTCTGTATCAAAATATTTCCTTTATTTTATTTTTGCATTTTTAGCTTAGTTTTAGATATTTTCTTCTTGTTGTAAACTCTTTATTACGCTTTTATTCGCAAAAGCACCTAGGTTGTTTGTTATATTATAAAAGATAGGGCAAGTATCATGTTACCATTTTGTTTTAGCCCAATTTTTTTTGTGATATTTGTGACAATTACTATAGGGTTTAATTGTTGTATACTTCAGAGGTGCAAATTTTATTATGGATAAATACATGCCAAAAGAACGCAGTAAAATTCTTGTACTCACGCAACCCAACGTGAATTTAGGTGAAAATATCCTAAGTCTATTGCGTCTTATAAAACGACAATTTATGGATTATTCAAGCAATTGAAGAATTCGGGACAGTTGGGGAAAGTATAGAACTAAGACTTATGTCTATATTTCTACTACGTTTAAAAATATTGTATGACGATTGTTTCACCATGAAGACTCAACAACGAGAGAGAGGCGAGATTGCCCTCAAAGAAAATCATATTTTTTGTGTTGTGGGATTATGAAACTGAAATTTTTTGTTTCAAAACATTACTGCCAAGAAGGGAAGATTGCTTCATATTCATCAGATTTGATATAGTTCGAGTTTGTGTTTTCCTACAACAATTTTGCAAGGACGGATAGAACCACCTCTAATTTTCAATTCTGAAACAAATATTTCACTGATCTGTAAAACAAAGCGATGAAAGTCATTTGAAAAGTTCTCAGCCTGATAGAAATGTAACTAAATGACTATAATATTTGTCAACTATCATTCATTAGATGGCATATTGTGATATTTTAGACATCTGCGTTGCAATATTGTTGGTTTGTACAGATCTTGATACATCTCCACTACATTTTACACGATGTTTTCGGTATAAAACAAATTTCCTGTCGATATGAACTGCGTTTAATATTTAACTAAAAACGTATTTCGAAACACTTCGCAAATGTGTTTTGACTTATCTAAACTGGATTTTGCTCAGCTTCTTCGAAATTTTATGACAACAGATGAAGCACGATTTCATTTGCAGGATAAATAATGGTTAATATTTTATGGGATTCTCGTGATGTGGCACTTATAAACTATCGGAAAAAGATAGGACCATCACCAGAGTCTATCACACTTCACTACAGGAAATTGTACTATTTAGGAAAAAAACTTCAGGCCAAAAATGAACTACAATCATGTGTCTACTCTCTCGTCTATGGGTGTTGGCGCAAAAGTCTATAACATACGTTTCAAATTGCTTTTACATGCATCATATTCGTCGGATTTGATGATGAGGTACAAATGATAAGGTAAAAACTGATACATATTTTGTAGAGCTCAACAATTCACACTATACTGAGGGTATTATAAAGTTAAAACATCGTTGGTATAAATGTATTAAATTGCTGATAACTACATTGAATTTTCTTAGACATGCCAAAAACTTTTGCAATAATCCTTCTTGTCTTCTTCTCCCAATAGTCCTCAGAGTTTATAAATCGCAGGGTCGAGTATAATAGCCATTGTGAAGTGCAAAGATCAATTTTTCCTCTAAATATAATTAAATTTGTCTTTATTTAAGTAGGGAAGTAGGGAATGATAAAATAGGATAAAATTGAAACAACATTGTAAAATAAAAACAAAAATTAATATTATGAGAAAGCACTAAGAGCATACTAACAAGTGATAGACCAACAACAGAAAGCAATCTTAAGGATGTATCGGACGTACAATCGGAGACAAAAGAATATCTTTGGCTTACAGAACATAGAAAAGGAAAATTAGTAAAGATACTGTTAGAAAATAATGTATAATTAAAAAAGAAACAGCAAATTTCACCTATAATCTAGAATTAAATTAATAATAACAAATAATATGAAAAACTTTTGATAATGAACTTGATTTTAACTTTTCGGCAAAAACATTTTTGCTTTAAATGTTTAGAACTACGAACACGGAATTTTGAATAATACTTAAATATGAATTAAAACCTCTAAATATTATTTATTCTTGATAAATATTTTAACTTTACGGATATATCGAAGGTATGTCAAAGTGCTAGAAAACGTTCAAAATAGAATATTCTTTACTCAACCCTTAAGCTGCTGTAAAATTTTAAAATGGATTGACTAAGCGGTTCAAAAGTTATTGCAATTTAAAATGATCGTAATTTTATACGTGAAGAGTTTACAAATATACAAAGAAAAGCTATCAAGAGTTCCAAAATTTCAGATTATGTAACTTAAATTGTTTGGAAGCAATTTTGCACAGTTTTTTTAATATTAATTTTCCGCACTTTTGTCTCCGATTATATCTCCAATACATCCTTAAACAAGTGAACCTAACTTGAAATGAAGCATAGATAATTGTTGGGAATAGAAGAAAGTGGTGAGCCACGATTAACACTATAGGATAGAACTAAAATGTCGGCAGTGCGTGTAATTCGCAATCATGCTACTATGAGGGTTACTATTTATGTATTCGGATTAATTTATCATTGAAAATGTTTTTATTGATTTTAAAAATATTCTCCGCGATGATCGATACACTTCTGCATACGTTTGAACCAATTTTCATAGCACTTTTCCATTTCGATTGAGGTATCTCCAAAATATGTATTTTGAACGCATCAATCATTTCTTCTGGAGTAGTTGACCACGTAGTTTATTCTTCACGGACGGGAAAAAAAGAAATCATTGGGTGCCAAATCAGGACTATGTGGCGGATAATCCATCAATTCGATGTTTTGACCGGTCAAACATTGAGTTGTTCGGTCCGATGTGCAAGAGCTCTTGTCATGGTAAAGAATGATCCTGCTGATTGTTTATTCTAATTTATTCAAAGTTGTATACTATTTAGAATTGACCGTTCTACGATTTTCTGGTGGCACTCTAGCCGCATACCCATTTATCCCAAAAAAATAGGCGACCATTTGCTTCAAAGTGCTGCTTGTGCGGACGACTTTTGATGGGTTTAGCTTATTTTGAAAGACCTGTACAGTCGACTGCTGTTTACTTTCGGGCTCATACGCATAGATCCAAGATTGTATATTTTGAGCATGTTTTTGGACACGAGCCTTTTTTGAGCGATTATCAAATTATACGGAATCCAACGCACGCAAATCTTTCTCACCGCTATACATTCACGTAAAATCTTGTGCATGTTTGTTATACTGATGGTCAGAGATCTCACGGTATGTCGCATGACGATCTTGTTTTATTAGTTCGCGCACAGTATCCATATTTTTTGGCAACCGATTTTGGAAGTATTTCTTTAAATTCGTCCGTGAGCGAACGACGACCACGATTGAATTCACTAAACTAGTAATATATAGTGGTTTTAGATGGTGCTTCATCATCAAAAGTCGAAGTGAGTTGATCGATGCACTGTTGTTGAGATAATCCACGTCGAAAGTCGTAATAAATCATAGCACGAAAATTTACAGTTAATTCCATTTTTTGACTGAGACGAAATTTTCAAGTCACTAAAGAACACAAATAGCGTCGCTGAGAAAATGTTCTGGGTATATATATATATATATATATATATATATATATATATATATATATATATATATATATATATATATATATATATATATATACATTCAACAATATCAAACTTTACGATGTATATGTCAGATGGCATCTAGTAACACCATTGTTGCCAATTCCGGATACATAAATAGAAACCCTCGTGTTAAAGACCAACCACTACTGAGATACCAAAATACCAAAATGTATCCTTTGCCCTTTTGGAGTTAAATGACCCATGATGATATTTACTATACCTAATAATACGCTTATAACATTTATAAGGAAGGAATTTATTCTCCTTGGGTCTAGTTATACTGTTATTAATTTTTGAAAATGTCGCTCATTAAATCATTATACTTTATACCACAAACAGGTTAAAAACAAAAATTAAATAATTTCATCTAAATTAAAAATCAAGTCAAAATGTTTAAATAATCAATATATCGTTTGTCGTTGTGGTTAAAATATACACTTTACAAATATAACTTTATAAAGCTCATTTATCATTTGTTTGAATGCAACACAGTTTCCTTTCTAGTTATATATGTTATAAAAGCAATTTTCTTTAGAAAAATCGTGTCATGACCTTGATAGCAATCTAAATGTTCGTTATAAAATTACAGTTTTACCATTTCAACTAGATAAATTACAACAATAAGCCAAAACCGTAAATGCGAGAAGAGATGGGATCTTGAAATAATAAAAAGACAGATGATTATGTGGGTGTCACATAACATTCCTCTCGATTTGAAATAAGTGTTTATGACAATTAAAAAAAAGTTGGGAATATTGGAAAGTTGGAGAGATAGGAAAGTGTGATTGAATTAGTTGTAAAATACAGTATCAGGTTCGTATTCAGGTATGTATTTCGGTTTTAATTTTATAAACTTATGATTCATAACTATCATCATCATCATCATCATCAGCCCGTGTCGATCCACTGCAGGATGAATTTCTGTTCAGCATGCTCCAACTTTCACGGTCCTGGGCTTTCCTCTGCGACTCGGGTTCAATATATTGAACGATGTCATCAGCCCATCGTGCTTTCGATCTTCTTCATGGACGTTTGCGACCAAGCGGTATCCACTCCAGGATTGCCTTGGTCCATGTCTCGTCCCATCGCCTCGTCATATGGCCTGCCAATCTTCATTTCAATTGCTCTACACTTCCAATGATGTCACACACTTTCGTTTGTTCCCTGATCAATGTGCAGGGTTTTCTGTTTCGTCTTAGAATGCCAAGAATACATCTTTCCATTCCTCTCTATTCTACCCGAAGTTTTTGAATTGATTGCGATGTGAGTGTCCAGGTTTTACTTCCGTGTGTCAAAACGGGCAGGACGCACTGATCGAAGACTTTTCTTTTCAGGCAAAATGGGAATTTGCTCTTAAACACTATGTTGAGCCTACCAAATGCCTGCCAACCATATTTAACACGCTGCTCCACCTCCCGGGGGTATCCCTCTCCATTGAAATCCTCTGCCCAAGATAGATAAAGTGATTCACAATCTCCAAATCTCTTCCTAAAACTGAAATTCTTCAGTCCTCGGCAAATTTATTAAACATAACCCGACTCTTTTTCAGGTTTATTTTTCAGCCAAATGGTTCGCCAACCATTTGTAGCTCGTATAGGCGTCTACGTAGCTCCTCTGGATCTTGTGAAAAGATCACGATATCATATGCAAATCTAAGATGGTTTAATTTTGCATCATTGATCTTTACACCATCCTGTTCCTAATCTAGATTACGCAATACTTCTTCAAGGCAGGCAGATAAAATAATAAGCGATATTGCGTCACCCTATCATACACCTCGCTCTACATTAATTCCAACTTCAAGATCATCAAGGTGAACTGTGAGTTTTTTTATGTAATCGAGACGTACAGTTCTTGCAAATCATTCTTTGAGCCGTATAAATGCTAATACATTAGGATGACGTTCGGCATTAGGGAATCTTTGCGCATAAATTATACTTGCTAAAAAAGAGTTTTGATCACTTGCGTCCAAAACGTAAATCCGGTTTATCACTTCCTCGCTAGAAAAATTAATTTTTGTTCTAATAAACACCGTACTATACAATTTTACAGTTCACAAAGTCCAAAAAATTGACCGTTTGGTTGTTTCTACGCCATGATTGTCTAGGGAATCTAGGCCATCTGTATATATATATATATATATATATATATATATATATATATATATATATATATATATATATATATATATATATATATATATACAGAGTGTCCCAATAGTGCGATATCAGTTGATATGCTGATAATGGCTGGAGATAGGGAAAAACTTTAAGTATAAGAGTTGTACAACTAAATAGGTTGCATAATTTAAAACTAATTCTATTTATACAGGGTGTTTTTTATAAAACCTTGGCGGGTATAGTTTTGTTTTTTCTTATCGAACATCATATATGTTCATCCATTTTTGCATTCTGCAGTTGGTTGTAAACATATTTTGTAAAACATGTCCTATGCCTAAACCATATGGTTTTACCGACATCCGCCATGTTGTAAAAAAATATCGGAGTTGTAGACTCTATTTTGCAGTGTCATATATGATTTATTTTTGATGTAAGGTTATCATTTTTACTAGGAATATTAGTGAAATTATGACTTAACGTCTAATGCAAATAAAATTTGTTTACATTATACAAGGTGTCCGGATAACTGAGATAAATGAAAAAATTTCAAAACATGTCTAATATTTTTAATTTTACATTAATTATTATTTATTTTTCTTAAACATGTCCTATACCTATTTGTCATAATTAATTTTTACATTTTTGTTTTTAATGGAATTCACTTTCTGCCTCCGCCCCACCAGATGTTTTAGTAATAACTTCATAAATTTAAATTCAAATGACAAATATTGTTCTAGTATAGCTTTACAGCTTAAACAGTCATATAATACAAAAAAAGAGTATACTTCTTTCATAATTAAATAGGAAAAAATATTTTTATTTATTATTTTGACTATGGAAAAGAAATGTGAATATCCAATTTCACTAAAGCATGCAGATGGCCTAGATGCCCTAGACAATTATGACGTAGAAATAAATGAACCAAACGGTCAATTATTTGGACTTTGTGAACTGTAAAATCGTGTAATACGCTGTTTATTAGAACAAAAAGTAGAACAAAAATGAATTTTTCTAGAAAGAAATCGATAAACTTGATCTACGTTTTGGGCGCATGTAATTAAAACTCTGTTTTAGCAAGTAGAATTTATGCGCAAAAATTCCCTAATGCCGAACGTCATCCAAATGCATTAGAGTTTATACGACTGAAAGGGCGATTTAAAAGAATTAGATGGGTCGATTACAAAAAATAAAACTTGGAAAAGAGCTATGAATGAAGAAAACGAATATTTAGTTTTTCAAGCTATAATTAAAAATCCATAACGAACAGAATAACTAGGAAATATAAATTTCATCCGTATCATATACAAATGGTTCAAGAACTAAATCAAAATGATTCCGATCGAAGCCTTGAATTTTCTAACTGGACAATAGAAGAAAATAGAGAAGAACCTAATTATTTCAAATATATTTTATTCACGAATGAGGCAACTTTCCACATAAGTGTGTACGTCAACTGACATAACTTCCACTATTAGAGCAGTTCATTAGAGCAAGATTCATTATCTCTTTAGATCAATAGCATAGATGATCTCTTAATGTGCGGACTGGTATTATCAGAGATCGCCTACTAGAGTCATATTTGTTTGAAAATAGAGTTAATGGTGATAGTTTTCTCAATTTTTTGCAAAATAACTTTAACTTTTGTCTTTTACTTTATATGTTTGTACTTAAACCGTTTTACTAAAAACTAAATATTTATGACGTTTTGTTTACTATTACAATAAGTTTTGTTATTTTATAATAATTTCATAATTGTTTTCTAATCAAATATTAAAACATATGATAACCTAAATTCTTAAGTTTAATAACAAGATAAAGGTGAATTTCATTAAAAACGAAATATTAAAAACAAAAATATAAAAATCTCGGAAATTATGACAGACAGCCAGATAGAATATGTTTAAGAAGAAAATGTAAAAATATTAGATATTCCATTTAAAAAATTGAGATATGATGTGATTTTTTTAAGTTATCTGAGTTATTCAGGACAACCTGTGTGACCTAGATACATTTTGTTTACATTAAAAGTTAAGTTATAGTTTCACTAATATCTTTACCAAAAATGATAATCCTACATCAAGAAATAAATGATATAATACACTGTAAAATAGTCTGCAACGCAGGTATTTTTTACAAAAAAGCGAAGATCGGTAAAACCATTGAATTTAGGTATAGGACATCTTTCACGAAATATGTCTACAATCAATAGTAGA
Organism: Cosmopolites sordidus; assembly: GCA_031761425.1. Classification (NCBI taxonomy): domain Eukaryota; kingdom Metazoa; phylum Arthropoda; class Insecta; order Coleoptera; family Curculionidae; genus Cosmopolites; species Cosmopolites sordidus. The sequence continues at coordinate 3,436 of JARFXV010002194.1, read as the reverse complement.
ATGCAAAAACGGATAGAACATATATGGTGTTCGATTAGAAAAACAAAACTATTTTTATTCTGAGACACCCTGTATAAATAAAATTAATTTAAACTTATGCAGCCTATTTAGTTGTACAACTCTTATATTTAAACTTTTTCTCTATCTTCATCCATTAAAAGGGAATAACAAATTTAGTTTTGTTATTACTATTTTCTGATATTTCTAAATTTTCAATATAAAGAATTATCTTTAAATGATCATTAATATTACAAAAACGGAGTTAACTTAATTACTTGAAAATACTGAAATTAATAGTAATTAATAGTAATAGTAATTCTGCTAAAAGTACTAAACTGCCATGAATTTGGGCACCACGTCCTTTCAGGCTATTATCTGATTTTGAAAAGGAACGAACTGTTGTGAAAGTTGCATATTTAAGTTATCGTAAAATAGCGAGGCCTTTGGACATCGTTGCTTCTAGCACATGGATAAAATGGTTTGTTTAAGGATAATGAGTTATGCACAAGTACGAGGTTTTGGATGTTCTAGAAGTATTTAAAGTAACGACAAATTATATCTTCTTGCTGTACGACTAGTAACAGACATTTACTTCCAATAGGGATGAGTGCTTGTTGGATTGGGTCATTTCTATTATTATGAGGATCTTTTTTCGATAATTCGTGGATAAATAAAGGAAAAAGACAACAATATATTGAGTTAATTCTCTAGATTTGTTCGCCAGTGAATATTTATCTTTCCTAAACTGAGAGAATATTTGGAACATTTTAGAAGAATTAATTTTTTTAAGTTTGAAGTTCTTTATGTAGTAAAAACTGTAATAATTAACAAGACAAATCAGTTAGAAAAACTAGACGCTAAGGAATGGATCATCCTGAGTCTGTACCATAAAACTGTACCATAAACCTGAACCTAATTACCATTTCTAATTACCATTTTCAAAAGATATCTCAGGATAAAATAATCAAGACTAACTAGCATCATCCACAAAGGCTAACTTAAAAGAAAGGCATCACTTTACTACAACCAAGTTTAACAAGAAACTTTCAATATTCTCGAGACGTAAATATTTGTCAGAAACGATTTCCGAAAAGTGTTATTGTATCACTTCTCGGATCGTAAATAAATTTTGTGGATCGTGGATCAATATATTATATACAAAAATCTGCGAACACAGAGTATTCAGTTTTAAATGACTCCATAGATTATCTAAAAGCCACGTTTAATTAGAATACATTTCATAAGATAATAAATCTTGTATGTTAACTGCAATTGCACTGAATATATAGCTTGATAATTGAGTTTAAGCAATAACGATACCGAAATAATTCGTTGAATTTCAATTTGAAATTTCGGCGCAATCGACCGGCCGTTTTCAACTTTCGATCATCATCTGCAGTGCGCACCATATTCACCGTTTCGGGGAAAGCACCACAGGTCGGCGCAACAAGGCCGCGTATTCTATTCAAATTCCGTGGTCTGATTGGCATCGGTGAGTACCGGGAATTATCGGTCTAAGGCTTGATTCACACGCCTTACAAAGACCGAATCGCAAGCTGACTTTGTATTTCATTTGCTCAAAGTGTTAAAAGTTTTGAAAATTATATCAGAATGTAACCCTTTTCCTTGACAAATCCGATTAAAATAATCCGGAATTATCACATTAATTTTGCATATCAATTGCCAATTCCATGGAAGTGGTTTATGACAGCATTACAGTATTTTAATCGCTTATTATTATCTGTAGTCAACAGGAACAATTTCAATATTATAGGCAAACATTTGCAAGTCACTTCTCAAAATACGGTGTGAACTGCGTGAAGAAAGTCCCAATTTTGCACCACTTCGTCGAATTGATGTTTCTGGAGACTCTTTCACACTTTGCGTCACACTTGCAATATTTACACCAGATGCTTAGGATATTTCGGCTAAAATAGTTGCAATAACTGATTTTTGTATTGTAAATTATAACGATTACACTACATTATTTCAGCGTGTATCCATAGGACTGCCAAATCCAAACTTTCATAAATATCACAACAAAAAATAGTGCAGAAACAAAATGTTAGAGTCATACTTATCCCACCCTTTACTATTGGTCAAATCGTCATAATGGCAACTTTACAGGTTTTAAGCCTCCTTACAACATTTATTTTTTATATTCAATTTTCAGTTTTCGATTTCAATTAGATTCAATTTTCGATTACAGAGCGCCCCGTTATTGAATCTAGTAAAGACGCGGTATGTTTAGATTAATTCACTTCCATGTAAGATTACCGATGATTATTAATAGATAATATACTCGTAAAGCTGAAGTAAGTGGATTATTTTAAATTTGAAATTCGAATATGAAATGCATAACAGGATAACAGGAAACATGATATTTTAATAGAATTTTAGAATGTAGAATTTTTTCTGTTCTGTTGTTGGATGGATCATAAGTAATCGATATTATATTTTTTTATTTTGATGGTATTTAAGTTGTGGTTCCATCTTTTGAATTTTTGTACGATGATTTTCTAATGAAAATACTGCTAAGCATCTTTTTCTTTTTTTTTTTTTTTATTAAGTAAGTTTGTTTCCCTCTAGCAACAGGTCTTCTTTGTTTATAAATATATTCCTTCGTGAGCTTAACTTCAAAAATTTGTACCTAACCTAGAACGTAAGTAGCTAGAAGGGCAAGCGATTAGCAGATCATACTGCGAACTTTCGCCGTTAGAAGACGCTAGATAATTTGACTGACCTCGTTTTCCTATGCATATTGGAATAAGCAATCTCTTGTTCTGGTAGCTCTTTCAGCTGCATTTAAACCTCAACATGAGCTTCACTGATAGTAGAAGGTCCGAACATTTTGATGACGGCGGAGGAACCAATAGAGCACCTACGTGGACTATGGTATATGGATATATATATATATATATATATATATTATATATATATATATATATATATATATATATATATATATATATACATATATGTATATATATATATATATATATATATATATATATATATATATATATATATACATATATGTATATATATATATATATATATATATATATATATATATATATATATATATATATATATATATATATATATATATATATATATATATATATATATATACATATATATATATATATATATATATATATATATATATATATATATATATATATATATATATGTATATATATATGTATATATATATATATATATATATATATATATATATATATATATATATATATATATATATATATATATATATATACAGATATATATATATATATATATATATACATATATATATATATATATATATATATATATATATATATATATATATATATATATATATATATATATATATATATATAATTATATATTTATTATATATTATTTTTACAAATTCTTTATTATGCAA
>JARFXV010002193.1:52500-55472 GCA_031761425.1 Cosmopolites sordidus | reverse complement strand
AGTCAAACGGTCTTCGCGTCGAATCAACGAAACACATTTAATTTCTTAAACTTATATATGGGTTTCCGGGGAGGCCCCGCCCATCGTTCGTTACCGGGCCAATGGCCTGCAACGTAGGAGAGGGTATAACAAATTCGAGATCTTTTTTTAATTGTCATTCGGCTGGTGCGTGTCGTTGTCGACCTCTGTGATTTAACCGTTGTGTTCTTATACGTCCGTCTGTAATTGTAATAGTCCGAGAAGAGATGGCCCGTACGAAGCAAACCGCACGCAAATCGACCGGTGGCAAAGCTCCTAGAAAACAATTGGCGACCAAGGCGGCAAGAAAGAGTGCCCCCGCAACCGGCGGGGTGAAGAAACCTCACCGTTACAGGCCAGGTACCGTCGCCCTGCGAGAAATCCGTCGTTACCAGAAGAGCACCGAACTGTTGATCAGAAAATTACCCTTCCAACGTTTGGTACGTGAGATCGCACAAGATTTCAAAACGGATTTACGCTTCCAGAGTTCTGCAGTCATGGCTTTACAAGAAGCTAGCGAAGCCTATCTGGTCGGTCTTTTCGAAGATACAAATCTGTGTGCCATTCATGCCAAACGTGTCACCATCATGCCCAAAGACATCCAGCTGGCCAGGCGTATTCGAGGCGAACGTGCCTAAAATATATTTTATATAAATCCGTACATATATATATATATATATATATATATATATATATATATATATATATATATATATATATATATATATATATGCGTATTTTATATATAGCAAAAAACCGGTTCTTTTCAGAACCAACAAAATGAGTATGTACAAATAATAAAGGGAAAATACATCGTGCATGAATGCCCGTTGTTTCGATTCGTTATACCAAACGATGCGTAAACCAATGGCGAAACATTTAAGCTTGGAGTATTTTTTTTTTTTTCATTCCAAATAATTATCACGTCAGTCTTTTACCTTAATACATGTTTTTTCTCGCTCGAAATAACTATTGCGCCAGTGTTTCTCTCGTTAGTAATACTTATTATAAAGGGTAGAAGTAAATTTCACCATTTTCTCTAATATGGCGAAGGCGAACGTTTGTACCCTAAGGTCGGACCAAGCCTCCTTAAAAGAAAATGTAGGTAGGGGGATTGCATTCAGCAATAGAGGGGTCTCAATGTGATCGAAAAATATGGCGGTCGAACACATAATGGAGGTAGCGACGGTTTTTTTTTTTTTTTTTTTTTTTAACTTTTGGGTATTATAGAGGGTCGCGACACTGAAAATGATTGAGAAACGATGACCTCTTGTAAGTCATGTTAGATTTATTATTTTCTCGGAGTCGGTTACAGATCTATATATATATATTTTTTTTTTTTTACGTTCATTTGTGGCTCTGAAAAGAGCCGTTTTTGTTTCTTTCATTCGAAATAATTTTCACGTATTTACTTGGAACTGGTGTATTTGGTGACGGCTTTGGTACCTTCACTAACGGCGTGTTTGGCTAATTCTCCAGGTAAAAGTAATCTGACCGCCGTTTGAATTTCTCTACTTGTTATTGTCGATCTCTTGTTATAGTGGGCCAAACGCGAAGCTTCGGCGGCAATCCTTTCGAAAATGTCATTAACGAAAGAATTCATGATCGACATGGCCTTGCTGGAAATTCCCGTATCCGGATGTACTTGTTTCAACACTTTGTAAATGTAAATGGCGTAACTCTCCTTCCTCCTACGCTTCTTCTTTTTATCAGTTTTTGAGATGTTTTTTTGTGCCTTTCCGGCTTTCTTGGCCGCTTTACCGCTGGTTTTTGGTGGCATTATTGACAAACTCGTCGAATTAACGTACGTATACTACAAGCTCGTAAGGTGAACTGGTTTCAGCACTGTCCTAGGGCACCGTATTTGTGACAGAGCGTACGAATAAGTTACGCTCCGCCCATTGAACAGAGATTCGTGTTCGTGCGTTTCTATTGGTCTCCTGATATATAATATCATGAAGCGAACCTTGACCAAAAAAATACAGTATCTCATCTGACTGTGCGACGGCAATCCCGTCGTGCGAATCTGATCTATTACAGTTAAAGAATAAATAAAATTAATAAATATGTCCGGACGCGGAAAAGGAGGCAAAGTTAAAGGAAAGGCCAAGTCGCGTTCGAATCGTGCCGGATTGCAGTTTCCGGTCGGCCGTATTCACAGATTGTTGAGGAAAGGAAATTACGCGGAACGCGTAGGTGCAGGAGCACCGGTATATTTGGCCGCGGTAATGGAGTATCTTGCCGCCGAAGTATTGGAATTGGCCGGAAACGCCGCCAGAGATAACAAGAAGACCAGGATTATCCCACGACATTTGCAGCTCGCCATCAGAAATGACGAAGAATTAAACAAACTTTTGTCAGGCGTTACCATCGCCCAAGGTGGTGTTTTACCGAACATTCAGGCCGTGCTATTGCCAAAGAAGACAGACAGTAAAACGAAATAAAATCAAAACGATTGCTGCATCCCTGCATGAAGGGTCTTTACCTGATTCGAAATATCGGTCCTTTTCAGGACCAACAAAAAACTATAGAATGAACAAAGAAAAATACAAATACTACCCATCACCTAAATGGCGGAGTGATATTTAAATATGCTCTAGATAAGCACATTAAAAATATCAAAATTTCCAAAGGGTTTTATTTGCACGTATAAAATTGCGTATCAGAGGAACGTTACAAAACCGATAGTGCTGTTAATGGAACAAAAATAAAAAAACTACTTTCGGATCGACGTCCGACATAAATTCCTCGTACGCTTTATTTCTCTGAAACGGATTATTATTATTATTGTCGAATTACTTAATGATATAATTACTGGTGTGTTTCTCACGGGTATCATGTCTTAAGGAATTCACTGTTAATTTTTTCTTCTCTTGACTAATAATATTGAGGTCCTGAAAAGAAATTCTCGGGGAAAAAATCCATCAGCATCCAAATGAAAGGTTTCACTGATC